>ML807673.1:75848-87149 GCA_009831015.1 Picea engelmannii
AAAGGGTTTGCACAAAAGAAAGGTATAGATTTTGATGAAATATTTTCTCCTGTTGTTAAAATGACTTCAATTAGAACTATTTTAAGTCTTGTGGCAGTAGAAGATTTGCATCTTGAACAGTTAGATGTAAAAACAACTTTTCTGCATGGAGATTTGGAGGAAGAGATTTATATGCAACAGCCACAGGGGTATGAGGTTAAAGGGAAGGAGAATTTGGTATGCAGGTTGAAGAAGAGCTTATATGGCCTAAAGCAAGCTCCAAGGCAGTGGTATTTGAAGTTTGATAGGTTTATGAAAGAACATGGTTATAGTAGATGTCATTTTGATCACTGTGTTTATTTTAAAAAGCTAGAAAATAGAAGCTTTATTATCTTGCTATTGTATGTAGATGACATGCTTGTTGTAGGGTCTAATATGTAGGATATAAATGTGCTCAAGAAGAAATTAGCCAATTCATTTGCGATGAAGGATTTGGGTGCTGCAAAGAAAATCTTTGGTATGAGAATAACAAGAGACAAGAAAAATCGCAAACTGACATTGTCTCAGGGTGAGTACATAGAGAAGTTGTTGGAGAGGTTTAGAATGCATAATGCAAAACCAGTTAGTACACCTTTGGCCAACCATTTCAAATTAACTAAGGAAATGTGTCCCAAGACACAGGAGAAGATAGAATACATGTCTAGGGTCCCATATTCATCAACAGTTGGCAGCTTGATGTATGCAATGGTTTGCACAAGACCAGATATTGCACATACAGTGGAAGTTGTGAGAAGATATATGAACAATCCAGGTAAAGAACATTGGGAGGCAGTAAAGTGGATTCTCAGATACTTGAGAGGTACTGCTAATCATGCATTATGTTTTGGAGGTTTAGAAATTGTTCTACAAGAATATGTTTACTATAGGTGGAAAAACAATAAGTTGGATTTCAAAACTGCAAAAGGTTGTTGCACTTTCAACAATAGAGGTAGAGTATGTTGTTGCTACAGAGGTTAGTAAAGAGATGATTTGGTTATAGAGGTTTATGGAGAAATTGAGAAAGAAGCAAGAGAATAGCAGGTTGTACTGTGACAGTTAGAGTGCCATTCATCTTGCAAAGAACTCGGCCTTCCATTCGAAGACTAAGCATATACACTTGAGGTACCACTTCATACGATTCGCCTTGGAAGATGGACATTTGAAGTTGGAAAATATACACACTAGCTAGATTCCTGTAGACATGTTAACAAAGGGAGTAACCAGGGAGAAACTGAGCTCCTGCTCTGTTTTAGTTGGTCTTCAAGAATGAATATGAAGATGAGAAATTTGCTAGGTCCAAGAAGGTTCAGAGTACAGCATATACAATAGCGGTGGATTTGTTGAGATTAGTCTCAAAGTGGGAGATTGTTGGTTGTGGAGCCTAATTATCTTCTTGATTCAGAGGTATTTTACTTTCAGTAGTGTTTATACCTCATGAAGTATTTACACCCCAGAAGTATGTACACTCTTCTACGCGGGGAAGTGCAGAGGGGGGGTACCCCCTCTGCAGGGTCCGGGGGGGCTATGCCCCCAGCGGGGGTTCGGGGGAAAAGCCCCCGAAGGAAAAATTGCCTTGTAAATGTATATTGTAATTTCATTGTAAATCTGGACCGTTCGCAGATCTAACGATAGAGATTATGTTAGGGTTTTTTGCCCTAGACGACAACCCCCTTTTATGAGGGAAATGTATTATGGTTATGGATGATGGCGAATATTGTATTATGAGATATGAGACTTTGAGAGAAAGAAGAGGAAGTTACAGTGGGTTTGATGTAGGTTGTATCCCTTCATATGCTGGATAATAATAAAGGAAGGACCTGGCAATTTCTCTGTTGGACGTAGCCCACACTAGATGAACCATGTAAATATGTGTCTCTATTGTATTGTGTATCTTCTGTGTTTTGTTTCCGCATTTGTTTTATTTTATTTCTCCATGGTCCTGTTTTTCTAACAGATGGTCCCTACTTACTTCAGGACTTCGGGACTTTGACAAGTCCGCTCTCCTATGCTCATACAAAGGCTTAAACTTCGTGCATTTATCTCTGGATCCAACGACTATTGATCCTCGACGCTCAGATCCAATGGTCATTGTCGCTCTTCCTCATGAGTTTCTAATCTCGCTGACTTAGAAGGTTTTTTAAGTGTTCAAGGATCTCGACCTTTGCTCCTCCTGCGAGTTCCTCTCTTGGACCTCGCCTGCACTTCTGGAAACTACTATCTCTTCTGAGCTTTCTCGTTTTTTTCTCTCTCGAGGTTTGGTTCACTATTGTTCTTGCCATCAATGACAAACACACTCTTCCTGTAAACATGCCAACAATCTCCCCCTTTGGCATTGATGGAAACCCTGAAAGGTTGCACTATTCTGCTTAGACCTCCAACTGTAGCATATGGACAACACCTTTTTCTCCCCCTTTGACATCAATGTCAAAGAAAATAGAGAGTGACTCTGTGCTCCCCCTGATCAGATAGACTATTTAGTTTGATAACGGGGTCACTCTCAACTTCTCGCGTAGATACTCAAATTGAAATTTTGCAAGCGGTTTAGTGAAGATATCAACAATCTGATCTGTGGATGGAATATAATGCAAAGAAACAACAGTGTTGGTCACCTGTTCCCTCAAGAAGTGATACTTGATGGGTATATGCTTAGTCTTGGAGTGAAATACAAGATTCTTTGACACACTAATTGCACTATTATTTCACAATGAATTGGGATCGGTGCATTATATTTTACCTCCAAGTTTGCAAGTGTTTGAATCATCCACAATACTTGGGTACAATGAGTGGAAGATGCAATGTATTCAGCTTCTGTAGTTGATAAGGAAATGGAACCTTGCTTCTTTCTCAACCATGCTACAAGGGAATCTCCTAAGAAGAATGCACCTCCACTCGTGCTTTTTCTTTCATCCACGCAGTTAGCCAATCAACATCTAAATAGATTGATAGTTGAAAATTTGATTCCTAGGATACCATAGGCCATAGTTCATTGTTCCTTTCAAGTATCTAAATATTCTTTTGACAGCTAACAAATGACTCTATTTAGGGGCAGCTTGATACCTTCCTACCATTCCAACAACATGCATTATGTTTGGACGCGATGCTGTGATGTATAATAGGCTTCCTATCATAGACCTATATGAAATCTAATCAACATTAGGTGAGTCATCATCCTTGCTTAACTTGCATCCAATGACCATAGGTGTGCTCATAGGTGTAGAATCTTCCATTTGAAACATTTTCAATATTTTTCTTAGATATTTCTCCCTAGAAAGAAACATTCCTTCAAACCTCTGAGTAATTTGCAGACCAAGGAAAAATGACAGTTCCCCTATCATAGACATTTCAAATTCAGACTGCACGGCAAAAGCAAACCATTGTACCAATGAAGAATTATTGCTTCCGAAGATGATTTCATCTACATAGACCAACACAATGAGCAAATCATTACCCTCTGTTTTGATATATAGATTGTTGTCAATTGTTCCTCTCTTGAACCCTTTGTCTTGAAGATACTTATCCAGTCTGTAATACCAACCATGGGGAACTTGTTTCAACCCATATAAGGCTTTCTTCAGCTTGCAGACGAAGTCATGGTTATTTGACAGTTGGAAACCCTCTGGTTGTTCCATATAGACTTCTTCTTTTAGATCTCCATTTAAAAAAGCTGAGTTGACATCCATTTGATAGACTTTAAATTGTTTATGACAAGCATAGGCGATAAACATTCTAATAGATTCTAATCTTGCTACAGGTGCAAATGTTTCATCAAACTCAAGTGCTTCTATTTGAGCATACCCTTTGCAGACCAATCTAGCCTTATTTCTTACAATATTTCCTTGCTCTTTCATCTTATTTTTGTAGACCCATTTAGATCCTATTACATTTTTATTTGCTGGCCTAGGAACAAGTTCCCAAGTGACATTCTTTTCAATCTGGTCCAGTTCCTCATTCATTGATTTTAACCAATTTACATCTTTACTGGCTTCATTAAAGTTCTTGGGTTCCACCATGGATATGAAGGCTATATGTGATTGCTCGATGTCTTTGATTGTCCTTCTCCTAGTTTGTACACCTTTGTATTTATCACCAATTATCTGACTTTCAGGATGATTCTTTTGAGTAATTCTGGAGGAAGTATTTGATGTTGATTGTTGTCCCGACTCTTCTTGTCTGGGTGTCTCTTCTCCACCTGATTCATCATCTTCGTGTGACTCTAAGATTTGTTGTTCTTCATTTTCATTATTCTCATCCTCTTTTTCATCTGGCTTAGTGCTTATTCTCTGTTGATCTTTTACAGGAGCTTCTTCATTAATTCGAACATCAATACAATCTACTAATTTATGCATTCTTTTGTTAAAGCATCTGTATCCTTTACTGTTTGTTGCATATCCTAAGAAGATAACTTCATCAACTCTAATATCAAATTTTCCCAGATGATCATCATTATTCTTGATGTAGCATTTACTTCCAAATACTTTGAAGTGCTTGATTGCTGCAGGTCGACCAAACCACAACTCATATGGAGTTTTATCACTGTTCGGCCTTAGATGCGCTTTGTTTAGAATATGAACAACCGTGTGAACAACCTCCACCCAGAGGGTTTGTGAAATGTCCCTTTCACTCATCATAGCCCTTGCCATTTGCTGCACTGATCTATTTTGGCGTTCTACAACTCCATTTTGTTGAGGAGTACCTGGAATAGTATATTCTCTTATAATTCCAAGTATGTCATAGAATTATTTGAAATCTCTTGACAGGAATTCTCCTCCTCTGTTTGAGTGAATTGCCTTTAACTTCCTTCCTGTCTGATTCTCAACTAACGCCTTAAACTTTTTGAACTTCTCAAACGTATCAGAATTTTCTCTCAGAAAGGCAACCCATGTAAGTCTGGTGAAGTCATCAATGACTAGCATAAAGTAATGTTCTCCTCCAGTTCCTTCCTTTCGCGATGGTCCACACAGATCCATATGAACAATTTGAAGTGGTTTCTCTGAAGATGTGAAACTCTTCGATTTGAATTGAGCACGAGTCAACTTCCCCATTTGACAGGATTCACATACAAAGTTATTAGGCTTAGATATTCTTGGAAGGTCTTTCACAGCTCCTTCATTATTCAATTTGACAATATGATCAAAATTCAGGTGTCCAAGCCTTCTGTGCCATAACCAAATTTCATCAAATTTGCTTAAATGACATTTCTCCTTATCTTCCTTCAGAACATATACATTGTTTTCAGTTCTAACCCTTTTGCAATCAGCTCTCCTGTGTTTACTGTCTTTATTTTACAATTCTTGGCAGTGAAAGTCCCTTCACATCCTCTGTCACATATTTGAATGATACTAAGAAGATTATGCTTTAAACCATCAACAAATAATACATCTTGAGCTTTGAGTCTTCCATTACTTAATCTTACTAGACCTTTACCTCTTATCTTTCATGGAGCATCATTTCCAAAGGTCACACTCCTTGATTTATTTTCTTTGAGTAATAGGAACTTACTTTTATCACCTGTCATATTACTGGAGCATCCACTGTCAATATACCAGGGGTCTTTTTGTCTTTGAGCTGACAACACTAATCCAAACTTGTTATCTTCATTCTTCTTCTAGACCTTGACATTTTCAACTCTGTGATTTGAATCTAGCTTATAGTTCTTTAAGCAATAGTCTACAACTTTATGTTTGTAATTATGGTAGATGTAACATTACGGTTCATTGAATAAAGGATCATAATGATTGTTATGTTTAATCTGCGTCCTTTTCCCAACCATCACATGATTTGCAGTTTGTGGTTGTTTGTTACTTGGATGTCTCATCCTTTGTTGTGGAAGATATTTATTCCTTGGTTGTCTTGATTGCTCATGTCTAAATCTTAAAGAACAATTTACAGCTTTGTGGCCAAAGTTAGAGCAGTAAAAACAATATCCATAGAAAAAATCTTTGTACCTGGAAAATGGTTGTCTTCTTTGAGCAGGTCGATTTCTTCCATGCTGATGATTTCCTTGAGCGGAGGGTGTATTATTTATTTGTTCTACAGATTTAGTTCTGGTAGCTTTTCCTTCACTCCTCCTTGGCAACTGATTCTCTTCCTTTGTTTCTGCAGGTTTGTTGTTGATGGTTGTAGATTTGACAAACTTGATGGATTCTTTGTTGCTTCGCTGACCACTACTTGATCCCTCTTCATAACCCAAACCAATTTTCAACTTTGAATTCCTTTGTTGATTCAGAATGGAGGCTAATCCTTCTGAGGCTTTAATATTTGTCAGATTTTGATGATATAAGGCATGGAATTTCTCTAGATCTTTTCTGACAATCACTACTTCAGCTTCCAATTTTTCACTTTTTGTTTCGACTTCCTTCAATTGATGTTTGAGGACGTATTAAATCTTCTTAGCTTCTTCTAAGCTAACCTTCAACAAAGAAATTTATTCAGATGGTTCATTGCATGTTTTCTCATACCTGAGCAGTAACTGTTTTCCTTTTCTTTTCTTTTCTCTGAGTCTATCAATCTCTTCCATGGCACTGACAAGTTCTCCTTCAAGATCTACTACTGCTTCACAATCAACAAACTCACTTCCTGTATCTTCAGTGTTTAGATCTTCTAAAGCTATTAGCATGATATTGTTTATTTTATCTTCAATAGAAGAGTCACTACTTTCATCATCTGAGGGATCATCATCATTGTTTACACAAAGGCTTTTCTTCTTAAAATTATTCTCTTTATAGACCTTCTTGTGTTTGTGCTTCTTTTCATCATCATATGTCTAATCCTTTCTTTTGTGAGGACACTTAGATGCAAAATGACCTATCTTACCACAATTGAAACATTTGAAGGGCAGTTTACCTTTGTATTTGCTTGATCCTTTCTTCAGTCTTCTCACAAAATTTGCTTCAATCTCATCTATATCGGAGTTCGTGTTTTTCCTTACTTTAAAGGATGCCTCTCTTGTAGTGGATTTACATTTGGTGATTCTCATTTCGTAAGCAGTTAGGGTTCCAAGAAGTTGATCTAGTGTCAACGTTTTGAGATCAACTATTTCCTCTATAGCTGAGACCTTTGAGTTAAATCTATCAGGAAGAGATCTTAATATTTTCTGGACTAGGAAAGATTCATTTATCGTTTCACCTAGGCTTTTCATAGTGTTGACAAGTTCTTCTATACGTAAGAAGTACTTACTGATAATTTTGTCTTCATCCATCTTTAACTGCTCAAATTTCAGTCCGTGAGTCTGAAGTTTTGCGTCTTTCACCTTTTCATTACCTTCATAACTACTTATCATCTTGTCCCACATAACTTTTGCTGAATCACAGTGCGTGACTTTGACAAACTCGGCTTTAGAAAGTCCACTAAGGATGACATTCATTGCTTTTGCATTAAATCTAAACTCCAACTTATCATCTTTTGAGGCCAAGATTACAGACTTCACATAATCCCGTTTCAACGACATCCCAAACATCGACACCCAAAGACATTAAATGTGTTCTCATTCTTATTTTTCAGAAGACAAAGTTTGTTCCATCAAACAAAGGGGGTCTAATAGTTGAACTTCCATCATGACTAGTCATGTCCAAGCTTATGGATCTACCTTTGATCAAAGGCACCGACTCTGATACCAATTGTTGGAAATATAATTGAGAAGGGGGGGTGAATCAGTTATGTATATAAGCTTGAAACTTTTCCTGTTATTTTCTAATTCTTTCTAGATTATTATTTAATGTGTTGCTGATAAATTAACATGCATAGATATACAATATTTGATCAATCACACAGAATACATAGAGACATTGATTTTCATGAGAAAACCCATAAGGGTGAAAATCTCTTCTTCTTAGGATGCCAATCAAGCTCCAACTTTCATGTACATCACAGTCTTTGAGCTCCAAGTCAAATATGAGGCTACAACCTCTGATAGCAAGCTACAACTTGCAGAGAGCACCAACTCTCAGATTTCTCTACCACCAACTCCCAGGTTTCTCTAGCACCCACTAGATGAAAGCACCAACTCCCAGGTTTCTCTAGCACCCACTAGATGGAAGCACCAACTCCTATAATATCTTCTAGCACCAACTAGAATTTAGAGGACTACAATCCTCCCTAGCACCACCCTACCACCCTAATTGAATCTTACAAAACTTTACTTACTTGCTTTGTTTCTGATATGGCTAGTTACAACTCCATGTCTCCTCTGCCTCTTTCTCCTTCTGCACACTTTGATTTCCTGTTCATCTTCTCTTCTAAATTTTATGCTCTACGCTGCCTCTGCATGTTGTACACTGCGCCTCTGATCTCCACTTCAGGTACTATAATCTGTCTCTTCCTACCCACATGCAAAACTATCGAAAAAACACTATATCTTCTCTGTTTTGCATGTCTTTCTCACGCCAAGTCCTCTGCCAGATCATCATCACAACACTTCGTATTCTTCGGTGGTTATGTTGAATTTGTTCATCATCGGTGGCTGTTATCCAAATATTCTTTGGCTTCTCTGGCAGTCTCAACTTTTCGTCTTCTCTGTTAGTTACAACTCGTCATTTTTGGCCTCTTTGGCTTCTAAGCCCCTTCCTTCACGTGACCATCGGCGATGACCATACGCCTAATCAAAAAGTGCTTCGCGATTTCGGTCTAGCGAGTGCTAGCTCCTTCTTTCGATATGACCTTGGGCGATAATCTCACATGACCACGCTATTGCGGGCGCGACCAAAGGCGATTTGAGGGCAACCCGCTTTTCACCTCACAATTCACTACAGAGCTCCATGTATGCCTTTAGCGATACCGTGGTTTTGATTGCGGCCCGCCCTTAACTTATTAAAGTTCACACACCTTCAATCCCCATAATGTGATGGGACCGTCGATCTCACGATCTTGATGGTGCTCCTGAACTGACGGTTCAGATTTGTCCTCTCAAGTTCTGCGGATCAGATCTAACCTTCCTAAAGCAACAAATGTGATTTACTTCATGATCCGGGCTCTAGGAGTTTCAAATCTCAAATCTCGCTTTTCCCATATGACAATCTTCCGGAGTGGAAGATCTATTGACAACCGTCTCCCTAAATCTACGATCAGGATCTCCTTCGCGAGTCCGGTCTTCGAGACTTTCAATTCTCAAATTCTCATTTCTTTTGTACATCAATCTTTCGGAGTCGATGATCTGCAGACACCTGTCCTTCTCAATCGACGACTCTGCCTCTACTTTGAGGATTTTACCTTTCAACTAGATCAATGGTCCTGTGTCCCCTTTCTCGATCAACGGTCGAGATCTGCTTCGCTACTCCAGGATTCGACAATTTCAATTCTCAACCTTCACGCTTTCCCAGAACACTAATCTTCTAGAGTCGATGATCTATAAACACATGTCCGAACAGATCGAACTATTTACACTTATCCTTTCACTACTTAATCCGTTGGCTAGGACTTAATCAAGCATTGTGATAGATGGCCACCATTTACTTCGACACTTCGGATATTCTACTTATGCTATCCTTCAACTGTATTTTGATCAACGATTGAGAATGCACCCGAAGTAATCTTCATATCGGACGACTTATGTCCACTTCGAGACTTCGATGTTCGGGACTTTAGGCATCTGTTGGTGGTGAAACTCCTAAAGTAAAACTCTCGGAGTGACGTAACATTACACATGTCACCTGTTGACCTGGCACAGCCTGAGTGGTTGCCACATGTCACTCGCTAACGTGGTCTGCCACATGTCCTTGCTGACATGGTCTGCAACATGTCCTTGCTGACGTGGTCTGCTACATATCCTTGAATTGGATCGTTGAGGCTTACTTCAGGGCTTTACCTAGAGTCCACAATTTATGCCATGTCTCTTCTAGATCAGACGGCCCAGATCCACTTCGGACGATCCGACACTTGAGATTTACTCTGGACGATCTGATGACTGAGATTTATTTTGGATGATCGGACGATTGAGATTTACTTCGGATGATCCGACGATCGAGAATTTATTTAGGCTCTCTGGCTCTCCGGGCTTCGGGGATTTCAAATCTCAAACTGATGCTCTCGAAGTGATATCTCCAGAGCTCATGATCCGTTGCCACGTATCCCTCTAGATCCGACGGTTGAGATTTACTCTGGCTCTCTGGCTCTTTGGACTTCAAGGATTTCAAATATCAAATCGAAACTTTTGAAGTGATTTGCTCCGAAGTTGTGGATCGTGTACCACCTGTCAGTATTGACGATGGATGGTCCCTGCTTACTTCGGGACTTTGACAAGTCCGCTCTCCTACGCTCATCCAAAGGCTTAACCTTCATGCATTTATCTCTGGATCCAATGACTGTTGATCCTAGACGCTCAGATTCAATGGTCATTGTCGCTCTTCCTCCTGAGTTTCTAATCTCACTAACTTAGAAGGTTTTCTAAGTGTTCAAGGATCTCGACCTTTGCTCCTCCTGCGAGTTCATCTCTTAGACCTCATCTGCACTTCTGGAAACCGCTATCTCTTCTCAGCTTTCTTGTCGTCTGCTCTCTCAAGGTTTGGTTCGCTTTTGTTCTTACCATCAATGACAAGCACACTCTTCCTGTAAACATGCCAACAATGAACCTATGTGAATGTCAATTCTATGGATGTTTAACGTTATTTGAATTATGTTGGATATTATGCAATCTGTTTCTAACTTGAAAATTATGACATTTAAAGTTGTTGGTACGTGGATACCGTATTGAGATTATGATTAAATGAATTTACATGATGATAATGCATGGATATGTATGGGTTTGTGTTATAGACTAATCTGCAGGTCAATAGGGTATGAAATAGCCAAAGAATAATGATGATAAAAGGTTGATGTCATGAACATCGACCAGGAAACAATATGGTATACATTTTGTATGTGAAATTATATTGGTTCAAATGCATTTCTGTGATATGTGGGCAAGTACGAGTTTTTCAGGTGGCAAAACTGCCTAAAACTGAATATACGATGACAAAATTCCCAACAACACAGTGCCATTGTATGTTCCATGGCAGGGTGTGGACTCTAATCCTATTAAGAGGGGTGGAGGCATTTCCCACTGTGTATCCTCTGAAACATGGAGTCATGGGAGAACGATGTTAGCTCATGCTCCCCTATACGTGTGATGATGATTGTCAGTTGCCTGTTGGGGAAGCTAGGTCAAGAGAGTTGACACTTCCGCTTACAGGTTCTATTTGGAGTCAGGTCAATATAGTTGACGCTCCAAGATAGTCCAACAGAGGAAGGATAGGGATGGAAGATGGAAGTAGGATAGAGAGGAAAGATGACTAGAAGTAGTTGACAGTGTGT
>ML807673.1:87199-107269 GCA_009831015.1 Picea engelmannii
TTGAGGGATTTCACAAACATTTAATTGGTCTACTATCTTTTATGAAATGAATGGTCTTGTTGATTGGATTGGACGCATGCAAGAATTACTTTAGTAGTGATAATTATTGTCATTAGTGCATGTGTGAGTCTTGTATGAGCTAGATACACATGCATGCCTTGCACATGTACACTAGTATGTATAAGTGTTTTAAATTGATGATGTTGATTATTTGTTGAGAATGTATGAATCGTGTGTCGTTACCCTTGTATTGTAAATTACTCTAACTTTGGGACGAAGTTTCTTGAAGGGTGGGTGTATGTAACATCACAAATTGATTATTTAATTTTCATAGTTTTTAATTTAAATTTAATTAATTATTAAAATAAATTAAATGAGTCTTTTTATAATTTTATTATTAAAAGGTAGGTGAAGTAATTAATGAAAGGATAAGGTTTTTGGGGAATTAATGACGGGGATAAGGTAGTTAGGGAATTGAAGGAGAGGGGAGGATAAGGAAGAAAGGAGAGGACTTGGAAGAGGTCTCATTTTTTTTGTTTTGGGGAAATTCTGTAAGAGGAAGAAGAGGAGGAGAAAAAGGGGAGAACAGATTGTTTTGGGAACTCTCATGGGGCACTGTTGTTGCTGAGAATTTTGAGCTCGAGGGCCAGGAAACCACAAGGATTCCTGGAGCTAGGGAGCCGGAGAGGCTGTTCCAAGTTGGTTGGGAGGTTAATATTCAGTTGGGCAGTTTGGGCAAGCTCAAGAACACGAAAACCAAGGACTAAATCAACTAATCTACAGATAGAGGTACATATTTTGTGCATTTTATGTTGTTATTATGCTGTTGTAAAGAAAATCATGAAAGGAAAACATTGAACTAAATTGAATTTATTTTGTAATAAGATGAATAGATTTTTTATTTATTTTGAGGCTCTGTATGAAAGGCCTTACACACCACATCATTTATGGTGACCGATATTATTTTGGACAAAAATGGTGAGTTGAATAACGAGAAGATGACAACGGTGGAAGGGGTGAACGAATTTATTGTGTAGAGGATTGAAATTCGATGAGGAAGACGAAACCATTCAATGCATAAGAGAAAACTGTCTAACCTCCCCAGTCTATGAAAGCTTGTTCATATGCCACACCATTGATAACATCGTGGAAGGTATAGATGTTCTAGGTCAAGATATGTCGACCGATGTTAAAAGTGAAGACTATGGGTTATTGTGCAAGACTATTTGATCTTAGACTGCAATTTCGCTAGTGAAGACTTACTGGTTGAGTGGACCGGTCGGTGGAAATCTTGGCATCAACAATGTGTATCCCCGGTGGTCGTACACTGCAATTGCGTGCAATGTGTTGCAAAGATTTGACATTAGAGATGGGATTTGGATGTGGCGTTATGAAACCTATGCTTGGACTGTTGTCATTTGTTTTTTTCTTATAGCTGGGAATTGCGTGGTGCTAGCGGTGTGTTGTGTCAAAAACCCAATTTCCATTGTCCAGGCCTAATCTCCATGTCAAGGAACTATCCATATAATTTGATACACTGGGAAATACGAGGTAACCTATGTATGGATGTATGGGATGAACTCTTTCTGAGGGATATAGTGGCGCAATAACTCTGTATTCTCCAGCCTCAAATATCATCTTCCTTGTCTTCAAATTGATAATAGTCTGGTTATCAAAAGCCCAATACAGACCCAATAGCGTTGGATATGGAAAAGTTTTCTCCACTATGTCAATGACTTCAAAATCAGCCATGGTGCACACACCATCTAGATCTACTAGAATCCCCTTCAACCTACCAATTGGCACTACTTTGTGTTGATTTTCCAACTTCAACTGAATAGGTGAATACGTTCTCCCATAGCCTCCCATGTCTTCTTTGGCAGAACATTGACTTCAGATCCTAAGTCTAATATGATATCCCCCATATTGAAATCTCCTATGTTGGCATTCAATGTGAATTACTTGTTGGTTCTTCTCTTCTTACGGACGTGATTTACTCTTTGTACTCCTTCTTCCCTAGGATTACACCTTTCTAACAAATTATGTAATACTTGTAAGGAATTTTTATCACTCAACAATTTAACACAAGCCCCCAAAAAGTTTCTTAAGTTACTTACTTGTTCTGAAGACTTCTCTTGATTGGTCTGATCAAATAATGAAGGCATGTCATGCATAGTATCTCATCTTCTGGTTTTGTCCTTGAACTAGATGCGATATTTTCTTTCAGAATATTCTGCCTACCTTCTTTAAAGATCTCTTTCTCTTTGTGCGCATCAAAATTTTGTTCAGGCGTTGTATTCTTCCTAACCCCTGGTACTAGTCCTTATCCTTCTTGGTTGCATATTCTCATGTCTTGGCTCCACATCTAGTAATTATGTTAATCTTCTTCATGTCCTCTTCTTTGTTTTCCACCCTATCCATTGCACATTTTGATTGGTCTGGTTCCTCATGTCCTGTATTTTTATCAAGAGTGTCGAACAATCTTCTGTTTCATGGTCTGTTGCGCGACAATACATACATGTCGTAGGTGGCTTTAGGCAGTCTCTTGCATAGTGCCCTAGTTTCTGACAGTTATGACAAACAACTACTCCTTGACCTCTTCCAAAGCCTCTTCCTCCACGACCTCCTTCTTTGAAGCCTCCTATGTTTCCTTGATTATCTCTGTGTGGTGTATTATATTGAGGTCCTTGGTTATATTGTGGTTGTGCATTGTTGTACTGCGGTGGTGTTGCACACTGTTGTGTAGGATTATACCATTATTTCCCTTGAAATTGTTGCGCATTATATTGTGGTTTCATTGCAAACTCCTGCGCGAGATTATATTTTGGTTGTTGTGCAGATTGTCCTATTACATGTTCAACCTGCACCCTGTATGTATCTGCAATCCTTTCTTTCATCATCTCCAAGGTTCTATAGTCACTGTCTTCATGTCCACCCGACTTACAAAAGTTACAATATGTGTTCTTCAGTTTTTTCTGATATTTTTGCATTAAGGGGCAATGACAGGGATCATGCCCACGTGTTTTGAAAATCTCACACCATGGTCCTCTTGAAGTTAAAGGGTTTGGCATACCCACTCCAATATATTGCGCAAATAATGGACACTCATTCTTGTGATGGCCTTATGTCCTGCACATTGTACACCATACATCTTGTCTTTTCTCCTTTCCTTTGTTCTGATTTAACTAGAATGTTAAGTTCTTTAGATCCTGCTTCAGTTCTTCCACAACTGGATCTGTATGCTTGTATTGGTTTTCCTCTGGCTGTAAGGTTTCCTGTAGGGCCTCACCCTGACTTTGGAATTTTTGTTGTCTCAAAGGATACTTCAAGTGTGGCAACAAAGAATTAACAAAAACATTTCTATGTTGTGTATCAGTAATAGTGCACTTTAAATTACCATTTAGCCTCTTGAACTTCTAGTCTACTTCCCATACTGATTGTCCTGGTTTCTACTTGATCTCTATCATTTCATTCATAAACAAGTCTTATGAACTTGGCTTCTAAAATTCATTGATTAATTGTCTCTTCACATCTGCTACAGTTGTAGGCATTCCCGTTGGATTATTTATTGCGAGACCCATGTATTAGTCTAATGTGCGATCTCTGAATGTGATTGCCAACTACACAACCTTTGTATCCTCATCTGTAATCTGCTTTGCTACCCATATCTTCTCACATATGAACAAATTCTTTTCTAGATTTTCTGACCCATCCCCTTGGAACTCTGGTAACCTAATAGTTGGATCTTGTCCTGCCATTGTGAAATTCACCGAACTACCACCTCCACATGGTGTAGATACTTGATTGCTACTTGTTGAACTTACACTTCTGCTATTGGATCCACGTCCTGCAAAAATTCTTCTACCACTAATCACTTGCTGGTTAACTTATTTTTCTTCTTTAGTTGTCTTAGTCACACATGGGGTTGTGGGTTCCACACTAATTCAAATCTAGAATGGAGAGACTTCATCTGTGTTAAACGTAAGACCTCTAGTTTTCCTTTCATATGTGGCACGCAAGATATCCTCAATTTACCCCGTGTCGTAGAGATCCTCTACCTCTTCCTCATTGCTATCCAAGTTCTCTCACTCGGCTACTGCCCTCTTCTTATTATTCATCTTATACTGGTAGGGTCGACTGTTACGCGTCACAGTTGCACTCCTTATTATTTTCCTAGTCTGTTCATCGTCCATCATGATGGGGTTCATTGCTTCCTTCTTCTGGCTACTCTCCAGAGTCTTCTCTACTTCTCAGATCTTCCTTAGTGCTTCCCCCAACTCCCCCATGCGCGCAAAGTGATCTAGCTGTTTGATTCCATGGTCATCACACCTTTATCGTGTAATAAGATCTTGATCGACATCTAAAGAGACCTAATGTACATCCCTCTGGGTCCCTTCAAGAAATCTTACTCTGCAATAGTGTATGACTTCGTTGTATCTACTGCAAACTCAGTGATAAACTCCACAGTAATGTTGTCTAACCAGAAATCCACTACGCGCGTGAATTTGTTATTAACCCTTTCCAGTGGCGCAATATTTTCAGCAGTCCATTCTATTGGCCTGATCCGATTAGTTGGATGGGTATCCTTCAAACTTAACAACCACTCCTATAATAACTCTGTAAAATAACATAAATATGCTTCATGAAAATCAATAAACACATACCTCTATAGGTATTGGCACAGTGTATAGCTGGAACCTTTATTATCCTTTTGCACGAACTCCAATTGTTTTGTCTCTAACCATCATTCAATATTTTGCTTCATAGGATTCCATGGCCTGAACATCACTTTTTACCACTGCATCCTCTTCATCAAACCCCTTCCTGGTTGTTCTTCTAAGTTCCAGCCGACAACATAACCATTTGTTGGATGTATGGGCTGACCCGGGTTCTACGTTAGTTCTCCAACAAAACCCTTTTCACCATCGACCCTTGTGGTAAACCAAAAGGCTACACCGCACACATAGTGCACAACACAGTCTCACCTGAGATGGTTTATGGGTGACTGCAGGATGCATGTGTCTGCAGTCATGGAAGGGATTGAGGTTATTATTCTTACTTCTATTTCTACTTAACCATGCATTCTATCATACCATTAATCGGATCTACTATTTCATTCATTTGTAATATTCGTTATGCATACATATTTATAGTGTGTGTTGTAATTTAAACCATTCATTCATCTAACGATTTAACCATAATTCCAGAAATAACAAAAGCATTCAGACACATTTGCAACATAAGGTTTTTACCGTGGTTCACCCCCCCTGGGGCTACGTCCACAAAGATCTTCCTTTTATTTCTTCTTCATCAAAATGGCATTGCACGCATTACATCATAAAATAGTGGTGTGTAGTGAGGTAGACCAACGTCGCAACAAGCTCCACAACTTGCGACCTGACCCTTAATACATCAAGTCCATCCGAGCTCCACAACTCTCATCAAAATACAGACTCAAAACTCAAAAAGGACTCCAAACGATACTAAAGATATGATAATACTCTCACTCCATATTTAGATCAACTTAGATGCCTTAGTCTACCTCATACATCTTCTATTTATACTAAAAAAATGGGTTAACAACCCTTACAATATGACTCCAAAACCCTAAGCCTAACATGGCTAGGTTTGTCCACATCTGCGTCAGATTTCCAAAAATCATAAAATTGATTGTAGTATTCATGTTGGAAAAACTGTTAACAACTGATGCAGACCCCCCTCCTCCCCAAAGGACTGCGCGACCTCCCGATGTAGGATCGATCAAGAAACTGAGTTTGACTAACTCTTCGTCCCCTCAAGAATCTCAATTCCACTTAACAATGTTAAGGTTTAAGCTATTATTAGGTTCTTTTTATTTTATTAGATAACCATAGCATAAATAGGATCACTTAGAAATACACAATCACAAGAGACACATCATTTATCCTGGGAAACCCTCATGGGGGAGAAAACACAACAAAAACTTCCTTAATATAAGCCAATACAATGCCAAGAGATAACTCAAACAAATACAAAAAGTCCTCTCCCAAGAATGCGCCTCTCTCTCTCTCTCTCTTCTTCTCCAACTGCAGCTCCAGACTTGCACTTTGATCATCAAGTGAGTGAGTGAACAAATGACGCGCTAGCCTCTCTTATTTATACAATCCGGCAGGCGTTGAACTGGGGTGTCTTTTCATTGGCTGGGCCGACTTCTCATTATGGGTGGTTATAACCACTTTAGTATATTCTGGGGCCGACTTTTCATTTAGCCTATTACAATTAGGGTTTGACCAATCCGCAAAAGGGGATTTGTTCATTTATAATACCCGACATGATCAATCCACAAAAGGGGATTGATCTAATGAATAATACATCAATAATAATTAGAATACTCTTTGCAGTTACAATATTTCAACACTCCCCCTTAACAAGAAGGGTATTCTACAACAACATCAGGCGAGAGAGAGGGAAACATCATCAACAACATCTTGGAACACTGACTGGCGTATCTATAAATCATCATAAGTTTTTCTCATCATCCACGTCGTCATTCACAACAGAGAGCTGGAATGATATCATCATCTACATCAACAAGGATTAGTATGAAACTAATACATCATCATCACAACACGAGGCTGGTCACATCATCACAGCACAAGGTTGGCATATCATCACAGCGTGAGGCCGGCACATCTTCACAACATGAGGTCAGAATCTCAACACAACAATTAAGCTGGCAACACCACACAACAATTAAGATGGAATATCAACACAACAATTAAGCTGGCAACACCACACAACAATTAAGTTGGAATCTCAACACACCAATTAAGCTGAAATCACAACACAACAATTAAGCTGGAATCTCAACACAACAATTAAGCTTGTAATAACAATTAATCTGGAATCACAACACAAGATGGAATCAGAACACAACAATTAATCTGGAATCAAAACACAACAATTAAGCTGGAATCACAACACATCAATTAAGATGGAATCTCAACACAACAATTAAGCTGGAAGCACAACACTAGGCTGGAATCACCACACAAAAATTAAGTTGGAAGCACAACACTAGGTTGGCATCACCACACAACAATTAAGCTGGAAGCACAACATTAGGCTGACATCACCACAACAGTACTCCCCCTATCGAGGGAGGTCCTTTCGAACTATACCAAGCTTATCTCAAAAGTTCTCAAACTTTACATGAGATAGGGGCTTAGTCAACACATCGACAACCTATTCATTCATACAATTAATCTGGAATCACAACACAAGATAGAATCACAACACAACAATTAATCTGGAATCTCAACACAACAATTAAGCTGGAATCACAACACATCAATTAAGATGGAATCTCAACACAACAATTAAGCTGGAAGCACAACACTAGGCTGGAATCACCACACAACAATTAAGCTGGAAGCACATCACTAGGTTGGCATCACCACACAACAATTAAGCTGGAAGCACAACACTAGGCTGACATCACCACAACACTACTCCCCCTATCGAGGGAGGTCCTTTCAGACTATACCAAGCTTATCTCAAAAGTTCTCAAACTTTACATGAGATAGGGGCTTGGTCAACACATCGACAACTTGTTCATTCATGCTAACATATTGGAGCTTTATGGCTCCTATCTGCACCATGTCACGGATGTAATGGTATCATATCTCTATGTGTTTTGACTTGTCATGAAATACGAGATTCTCTCTCATCTTTATGCAGCTCTAGTTATCACATAAGATCGTGGTTGCTTCCATCTCTAGGTCGAATGGACCAGTCAACAACTTATGAATCCATATGGCTTCACAACTAGCAAAACACACAACAATGTATTCTGCTTCCGCTGTATTGAGAGCAATGCTCGATTGCTTCCTACTCTGCCATGAGATCATGGTTGATCCCAAACTAAAACAACATCCTGAAGTGCTCTTCCTGTCAGAGACACTTTCAGCCCAATTTGAATCAGTGTACCCACTCAGTGTGAAATTATGATCTCCATCATAGATGAGACCACAATCTAATGTACCCTTGAGATACCTCATCACATGTTTTGCAACAACCAGGTGAACATGTCTGGGTTCTACCAGAATATGACTCAAAGTGTTCAAGGAAAAACAAATATCTGGTTTGGTGTTCATCAGATACATCAACGATTCAATGATCCGTCTATACAACATGGCATCAATCAGTTCTGACAAAGTGTCGATCAAAAGTTTCAACTTCATTTCCATGGGTGTATTCATGGACTTGCACTCCAACATATCAAATCTCTTCAGGATTTCAACTGCATACTTCCCTTGGTTAAGGAAGATTCTCTTTGGGCTCTACCATACCTCAAGACCTAAGAAATAATGCATTAGGCCAAGGTCTTTCATCTCAAATTCTGAGGTGAGCTTCTTCTTACATTCAATGATGAACTTTTCTTCTCTAGTTAAGAATCAATCATCCACATACAACAACAATATCACCGACTCATCATTCATAACCTTGAAGTAGAGGTTAGAATCAACTTTACTCTTGGTAAAGCCCAAGCTCATCAAAAAACTGTTTATCCTTCCATACCAAGCTCTAGGAGCTTGCTTCAACCCGTATAGAGCCTTCTTCAACTTGCAGACACGAGTCTTCCTGTCTTCAACTTCAAATCCTTGAGGTTGTTCTATATACACTTCTTCTTCGATGACACCATTTAAGAAAGCTGTCTTTACGTCCATTTGGTGCAACTTCCACTTCATCTTAGCTACAAGGGCTCTGATGGTTTTGATCGAAGTGTATCTGGCTACAGGAGTGAATGTCTCTTCATACTCAATGCCTTCCTTTTGAGAAAAGCCACGAGTGACAAACCTTGCTTTATACTTCTCAATGCTTCCATCAGCAACATGTTTTATTTTGAAAAGCCATTTGGAAGATACCACATCCTTGCTCTTCGGTTTGGGAACTATTTCCCATACATCATTCTTTATTATGGATTGGTATTCTTCTGTCATGGCATATGCCCATTCTTTCTTCTGAATGGCTTCTTCAAAGCAGGTAGGCTCCTTCTTTAGGAGATCACACATCAAAACCATATAACTAGAGAATGGCTTAGGTCTCTCCACATGTCTCGTGGTTCCTTCGGGAACACCATACTTCTCTCCATCTTGAATAAGCTCCCTATCCCAAGCAGACTTTCTCTTATGGGAGATCGTCATCTGAGGAGGTTATTGAAATTCTACTATGTCATGATCTTCTAGAATTTCCTCATCAGGGGAAGCTATGACTTCCCTCACTGGTTCTGCAACTCTTGGAACTACAGGTTCCTCTTCATATACTTCTTCAAGCTGTAGACCCCAGTCTTTCTATATTCAATCTTGAAACCAAATTTTCACATTACATTGTACCAATATGGTACACTTGCTTAGCTACAACTCAATCTGCACAATCATGTGCTAGCTCTATGTGCTCTCTGCAAAGCACTATCTATCTCACTGCATGAGAGTATGTCCTCTCCTTTTTCTGCCACTGTTCCTTCTGGAACTGGGCCTCTGCACCTACAGCTCTTTTGAGGCTGAGAATGACTACTTCATCCTCACTGTGGCTGCTAAAGTCTGAGAGTAACTCCTCTTATTCTATCACGACAACAACTTCATCTGAAACTGAGGGTGGCTCAATAACTGATACTGAAGATAACTCTTCTTCTTTCATGGGGGTAACACTATCTTTCATCATAGTCATGTCTCCATGACCCGACTAATGCACTTCACCATTTTCCACTCAATTTTAAATAAGGGGATTTCTCCTCTTGCATCTTATACTATGTATGAATCATGGTTGTTCTGGTTGTCTTCATAAATACTGGAACTATTTCTTCAATAAGTGTCTCGGCATAGTCTTCTCACGACATCTGTCTCCCAGTCTTGGGAGTTGTCTCTTCATCTGATCCTTTATGAGATTAGGCTTAATCTTGATTTCTTCTGAGTCTACAAGGACTTCATCATCTCTTACATGGTATACTTGGTGTTGAATACCAAGTCTAAATATGAAAGACATAGTCATGCTTCAAAAGAGATCTGCTTCCCGTTCTAATGTTCAGTCATGTATGATGGCCATAGCTTCAACATGCAATCTAGATCAAAATAATGTCATAACAAATAGATGCATATTATAATAATCAAACCTGGGTTGCATTATTCCTCTGAATGTGTTGGATCTTGAGATCCTTCTGGATCTATGGCAAGAGATCCCTTCTCCTGCAAATACCCTTTAAAGCTTAACCATTTAAACATGTGTGAGTACATACCTCTGATAGGGTTTGCAGGTAGTGGCATCATCTGGAAGCAGCAACAATGATCACCAACTCTTAAAAAACTTCAAGGGTGATTGCAATTGGTACTACGACTGATACTTCAACTGCAATTGATATTGCAACTAGTTCTGAGACTGCAACTGCAACTTAGGGTTTTTACGAGGAAACCCTAATTTTTCAAACTTCAAATTTTGAAATTCTGATCCAAGGGATAGATGTGCTGAGTTGAGGCAAGTAAGCTGGTGCAGTCAGATTTCTGAAAATCCAAATTTTACCCCCTCAAACTTGACCAGCGGATTTCTGGACTGGTGCTTCTGGTTTTCTGGTACTTCTGGTACTCTGGTATTTCTGGTTTTCTGGTACTTCTGTTACTTTGTGAAAACTAGGGTTTCACTTTCCGGGAGATCTACCCACTGAAAAGTTGTGTTGAGGATGCCAAAGTGATCCTTGAGGAAGGGCACACTTTTCTAGATGGTTTTGGGGCTGAAATACTTCTTCAATAAAAAGCCATAATTTCCATGTACGATAACAATGACGTTTTTCACTTTCTCTTGTGAGAGATGCTCTCTTCAGCTTAGCACTGATATTATGTTAAGGTTTAAGCTATTATTAGGTTTCTTTTTATTTCATTAGATAACCATAGCATAAATAGGATCACTTAGAAATACACAATCACAAGAGACACATCATTTATTCTGGGAAACCCTCATGGGGGAGAAAACCCAGCAAAACCTTCCTTAATATAGATAGCTGATACATTGCCAAGAGATAACTCAAACAAATACATAACTTTCTCTCCCAATAATGCACCTCTCTCTCTCTCTTCTTCTCCAACTGTAGTGAGTGAGTGAACAAATGAGGCGCTAGCCTCCCTTATTTATACAATCTGGCAGGTGTTGAACTGTAGTGTCTTTTCACAGGCTGAGACGACTTCTCATTCTGGGTGGTTATAACAACTTTAATATATTATGGGCCGACTTTTCATTTATCCTATTACAATTAGGGTTTGACCAATCCGCAAAAGGGGATTTGGTCATTTATAATACCCGACATGATCAATCCACAAAAGGGGATTGATCTAATGAATAATACATCAATAATAATTAGAATACTCTTTGCAGTTACAATATTTCAACAAACATGCCCTCTTTCCCTTAAAGCACAGGTTATATGGGACCCACGGCTTTCTCCTTAACGCTTTTAAGCTTCTGCGTATTTAGGCACTAGCTCTCCTGTCTAAGCCCCTCCCCTTATGTGACCAAGGCTGTGACCAATCGCCTAATCAAAAGGTGCATCAGGTCTTTGCATATCGGGTCTTTGCGTGCGAGTCACTACGACTCTCCCGACTCTCGAAATCCTGATACGAGCCTAGCGCAATCTAGCCCATCTATTCTTCTTCACCGATGTGACCCTTTGCTATAACCGAGGGCCAATCTTTTGAGCACGTCGCGATTCAAGAGTTCTCAGAACTCTTGCCTTTGATTTCCCGAGTCATGAAATCCCAACAAGGCCATATCTATGGTTCAGCTCCCTCCTTCAATCAACGACTGTGATCCTTTCGCGAGTTTGCACTTTGTGAATCCTCCCGACTATATTATTTGACCTTTCCACTCTGCAAGTCAGCGAAATGCTAATCTCTCACCGTGTGTCCTCCTTGACAACGGACGACTCTGATGATTTCAGAGTTTTGTAAGTCCGATTCTCTTATACACTTTCAAAGCTTTAAGGTTAGTGCACTTTACCTTGATCGGACGACTATGATCCTTTTGCGCACAGATTAGATGGCTAAGATACTTTCTCAGTCTCTCAGATCGAACGACTGAGATCTTTGCTTTGCGCTTAGATCGGACGCTCCAGATCTTTTCCCTTGAGCTTACGCTTTCTTCTAACTTAGAATATTCTCAAAAGATTAAAGGATTCGAGCCCTATCCTTCCTGCGAGTCCATTTCTTGGATCTCATTCACACTTCTTGGAAAGTGCTATCCTTCCTGAGCTTGATCTTCTCAAAGATTTCGATCTCCCAAGTGCTTTCTGCTTTTCCGGGAAATTCATCAAATTTAGGTCCAAAGATTCTTGAAAAGAATTCTTTCCCGCCTTCCTGACGTTCCTCTGTTCTCGTCCTTCGACTTCTTTACAGAGTCGCTTCTACTCTTTGTCGAATTTCAGACCTGTACACTCTTTGCAACATATCTTTACACAAGATTTGAGTTCTTGCGACGAATGTGCACTTCTTACAACACTCCTTACACTCCTTGCAAAGGAAATCTTACGCTATTTCTCTTGAGCTTTATGAGTCGAAACAGACCCTGTCAACGCACTCCTTGCAGAATGTGTGCATACCTTGCATCGGCTCATGAAGAAAAGCGATTTAAATTTTTATGCAAGAATTTCAAAGCTACATACACTTGTAGCAAGATTCATTCATTCTTTAAAAGATTAACAACAACAACAGGGAAATTGTAAACAATATTCACACCATACATTGGATCAATTTTTCTCTGTTATCTTCATTCAAAATCAAGAAAATGGTTACAGCTAAAATCAAGACAACAACTATTGTTCACAGATTCCTACTTGCTAATAATGCTCGTAACCCCTCTTTTGGGCGTACAAAATCTCTCTTTATACAAAAGAAACAAACTAACTGCTATCTAATTGTGGTTACATTGAGACTAGGGTTAACTCTCATGTCACGCATGCTCGTTCTGTCTCCACGAGCCTGATCTTTCCTGTTATTATTTTCTATCAGCTTCAAAAGATTTGCAGTACTGGCTAGCATTCGAGACTTTGGATTGGCTCTCAGGCGCTGAGTTGTCCTGCCACGTGTACTTGCTGACAATGCTCCTGTATCATACTCCCCTGGGCAAAAATTCATGGACTCCTGTCCATGAGCTTCTGCACTGAATTTCCATGCTTCTGGATATTACCTTCGCTCTCCCAACTAGCATCTTCTATTGGATTTCCCTTCCACTTGACCAGATACTCAAAATACGTCTTCCTCTTGGTCTTCTTACAAATCCTCTGATCAACGATATTTTGTATCTGTGGTTTTTCTGCTATAGGCATTTGTTTCTCCCACTGAATCTTCTCTTGATCTGCTGATCCCTCTGTGTCATCCTTCCTGTAAGGATACAGGTCTGAGATGTTGAATATGGGTGACATGCCAACATCATCTGGCTCAATCTCATAGGCGTTTGCATCAAACTTCCTCAAGATCTTACATGGTCCTATATTCTTCATATTTAGCTTGTTATAGGTCCCCCTAGGGAACCTTTCCTTCATGAGATGTTCCAGAACTTGATCTCCTACTCCAAATTGAAGTTCTCTGCGATGTTGATAAGCTTTGCTCTTGTACTCTTGGCTAGAAATCTGCAACTGTCCCCTGATCTGGCTATGGAGCTTCTGCATTTTTGCAGCAAAATCTTCTGCTCCAGTGCTTCCGATCTCACTCTTTTTCATGTCTCTCAACTCAGATACTCCCCTGGGTTGCATTCCATACAATATTTGGAACAGTCTCTTCCCAGTGCTCCTGTTTGGTGAGTCATTGTATCCAAATTCTGCTTGTGGCAGAATCTGATCCCACTGGTTATGGTGCTCAGTGACCAGACTCCTCAACAAGTTTCCCAAACTTCTGTTTACCACCTCAGTCTGCCCATCTATATGAGGGTGATAAGCTGAGCTGAAGGACAAATATGTCCCCAACTTCTTCCACAGTGTTCGCCAAAAATGACCAACAAATTTTGTGTCTCTGTTCGATAGAATGCTTCTAGGTAGGCCGTGAAGTCTCACAACTTCCTTGAAAAATAGTTTTGCAACATGTGTTGCATCACTGTTCTTCTGACATGGGATAAAGTGTGCTATCTTTGAGAACCTATCCACCACCACAAATATGGAATCACATCCTCTTTGCGTTCTTGGCAGTCCCAACACAAAATCCATGCTTATTGCATCCCAAGGCCTCTCTGGTATGGGCAATGGTTGATACAATCCAATGTTCTGTCTTTTACCTTTTGCATGTTGGTAGGTTCTACATCTGTTCATGAATTTTATCACATATGTTCTCATACCCGGTCAATAGTATGAGATTCTCAACTGTGCAAATGTCTTATCATGGCCGAAATGTCCAGCCAATCCTCCACTATGTTTTTCCTTCAAAAGGTTGTCCCTCATTGAGAATTTTGGTATGCACAATTGATTTCCCTTGAACAACAATCCCTCCTGAATCATATACTATGTCCACCGGCTTCTATCTCTCAGCACAGGATTCCTGCATGCTTCATATGCTTCCTTGAATTCTGGATCATCACTGTACATTTCCTCAAGGTGTTCAAACCCTAAGGTCTTTACCTGAAATTCCTGCAGAGTCAAACATCTCCTGCTCAATGCATCAACAACTTTGTTAGCATTCCCAACAATATGTTTAATGACAAAAGTAAAACTCTACATATGCTCAATCCACTTCGCATGCCTCTGATTCAATTTTTCCTGTATGGTTATGAATTGTAAAATTTGGTTATCGCTATACAAGACAAATTCTTATGGGACAAGGTAATGTCTCCATTTCTTCAGGGCTTGGATTATGGCATAAAACTCTGTCATAGGTGGAGTATTTTCTCTTAGTCTCATTCAACTTCTCACTGAAGCAACAGTTCTATTGTCTTGGCTCAAAACTCCTCCAATTGCAACGCCACTTGCATCACACCTTACCTGAAACGTCTTCTCAAAATTTGGCAAGACCAGAATTGGTCGCTCTGTTACTTTCTCCTTCAATGTATCGAAGCTCTTCTTGGCCTCCTCTGTCCATTTAAAAGACTTGTGCCTCTTCTTCACTGTATCCATCATTAGTGCACAAATTCCACTAAAATCTCTAATGAACTTCCTATATAAACTCGCTAATCCATGGAAGCTTCTTACCTCGAACATGCTCCTGGGTGATGGCCATTCTTTGATTGCTTTCACCTTCTCTGGATCCATCTTCAGTTCATTTGAAGAGATAAAAAAACCCAAGTAAATGAGTTCTCTCTTCATAAAAGAGGACTTCTATAGGTTTATCAACAACTTCTTCTGCTGTAGTTTCCTCATCACCAGTGTCAGGTGCCTCAAATGATCCTCTTTAGTCTTGATAAATATCAATATATCATCTAGATACACCACCACAAACTTGCTGATGAAATCTTTTAGTATTTCATTCTTCAACCTCATAAAAGTACTCGGGGCATTGGTTAAGCCGAATGGCATAACAAACCACTCATACAAATCTTCATTTGTCTTAAAGGCTGTCTTCCACTCATCACCTTCTCTCATTCTGATATGGTGATATCCACTTTTCAAATCTATCTTGGAAAAGAAATTTGCCCCACTCAAACAGTCCATCAAATCATCTATTCTTGGCAAAGGGAATCTATACCTGATAGTGATCTTGTTGATGGCTCTCGAGTCTGTACACATTCTCCATCCTCCATCTTTCTTTGGGATCAACACAGTTGATACTGCACATGGTCTCAAGCTCCCTCTGACCAATCCCTTGTCTAACAATTCCTGGACCTGGTTCTTTACCTCCTCATTCTCTCGAGGTGTCAGTCTGTATGCTGCTTTGTTTGGCATACTTTCTCTTGGTATCAAATCAATATGATGACTGATACTTCTTATGGGTGGCAACGAGTTAGGCAACTCATCCACCACTATGGCGCAAAAACTTTCCAACAATTCCTGAACTTCTTCAGGCAAATCATCCATCGAAGTATAGTAAGGATAACCCTAGGTTTCCTCACTACAACAAATTGCATCTCCTATTCTTTCTTAACTTCTTTCAGGAGTTCCTTCCCACTTATGAGAAGTATGCCTGTGCTGGCTTCCTCTTTCATTTTCTTCTCCTCTATTAGCAACAACATGTGTGTCCTACCATTCTGCTCCAAGGTGTATGTATTCTTCCTCCCATCATGAATGACATTCCTGTCAAACTGCCATGGTCTTCCCAACAAAATATGGCATACATCCACGGGAATTACATCACACACAATTTCATCTCTATTTCCTCCTATCTTAAATTCAACCAAGCATTGTTTAGTAACCATTACCTGGTGTCCTTTCTGCAACCATGAGACTTTATATGGCTCTGGGTGTGCGGTTGTCTCCAGCTCCAATTTCTCCACCATCTCCGTGGATACTAAGTTATCAATGCTCCCATTGTCAATTATCACCTTTCATACTCTGTCTTTAGTATTGCAAGCTGTCCTGAATAGAGTGTTCCTCTGTACTGTTTTTTTAACTTCTGCCTCTGGTTTAAAGAGAACCTTTCTCATCATCAAGGATGTTCCATCCTCTGCTCCTTCTACTTCAACATTCCCTCTTTGTGCTTCCAAAATGTGAGCTTCTCCTCCTTCTTTCTTTTTCTTGGGGCATTACCAAGAATGTGCCCTGTCTTTCCACATGAATAACACCTTATTCCTCCTCTGCCTCTTCCTCTAGAGGAGTTTCTTCCACCACCCTGTCTTCCTCGGTAACTTCCTCCTCTTTCCGAGTGACTGTGTGGAGTTTTAGCCTCGTCTTTGGGATTATGCGCCTTGTCATGGGAAACTCCCTTGCCTTTGTTCGGAGATGAGATTTTACCTCTACCTCGCTAGCTTTGTTTTCTGGCCAACTTCTCTTCTGCCTTCATCGCAAACTGATAAGCATCCTCCACTGTCCTTACCGACATCATGCTGAGTTCATCATGGATTTTATACCTCGGGCCATTCATATACCTGGAAACTTTTTCTTCATCCCACTCTCTTTGTCCAGCTCTGATGTTCAGCTTGTAGAACTCCTCTGTGTATTCTTTGACTGTCATACTCTTCTGTCTTAGGTTCTGCAGCTTCCTGAACAGATTGATCTGGTAATATTTGGGCATGAATTTAGCCTTCATCTTGGCTACCATTATGTCCCAATTCTTTATCTTTTGTTTGCCTCTACTTCGCCTCTCAACCTGTAGTTCATCCCACCACAGTGTTGCGTGTCCTTTTAGTCCGGTGACAACATGTTTCACCCTTTTCTCCCCATCGACATCTTCATAATCGAAATATTTGTCCATGGACCTTATCCAATCCAACAATTCTTTAGCATCCAAATTGCCTTCATACATTGGGACCTCTATCTTGGCTCTAGTTCCCAATCTAACAACTTCTCTTAGCAAGCGTTCTTCGGCAACGTGTTCCCTTGCAACTTCTTTGACTTCTACATCTTCGCTATTTGCATCACTGACGTCTCCAATAGCAGGTGCTCTTCTCTGCGCTGCTTCCATCACTTCTAGCCTTGCACGAAGTTCTTGCATCTCTCTTTCTACAACACGATTGACTAAAGGTGGCTCCCCTCGTCTCCTCGGTGGTATTGTGTTGACCGTCTCTCACACAAAGAGTACAACTTCGAGTTCTTTTGTCTCCTTTATCTCCTTCACCTAAAATCTACAGACGAAAATAAGCTGTGATACCACTTGATGCAGACCCCCTTCTCCTTGAAGGACTGCGCGACCTCCCAGTCTAGGATCGATCAAGAAACTAAGTCTGGCTGACTCTTCGACCCCTCAAGAATCTCAATTCCACTTAACATGCCCTCTTTCCCTTAAAGCGCAGGTTATATGGGACTCGAGGCTTTCTCCTTAATGCCTTTAAGCTTTTGCGTATTTAGGCACTAGCTCTCTTGGTTAAGCCCCTCCCCTTATGTGACCAAGGTTGTGACCAGTCGCCTAATCAAAAGGCGCGTCGTGTCTTTGTGTATCGAGTCTTTGCGTGCGAGTCACTTCGACTCTCCAGACTCTCAAAATCCCGATAGGAGCCTAGCGCAAGCTAGCCCCTCTATTCTCCTTCACCGATGTGACCCTTCGCTATAACCGAGGGCCAATCTTTTGAGCGCATCATGATTTCGTGTTTCGCGAGTTCTCAAAACTCTTGCCTCTGATTTCTCGAGTCACGAAATCTCGACAAGGCTAGATCTATGGTTCAACTCCCTCCTTCAATCAACGACTGTGATCCTTTTGCGAGTTTTCACTTCGCAAATCCTCCCAACTCTATTATTTGACCTTTCCACTCTGTGAGTCAACGAAATGTTGATCTCTCACCATGTGTCCTCCTTGACAACTGATGACTCCGATGATTTCAGAGTTTTGTAAGTTTGATTCTCCTATACACTTTCAAAGCTTTAAGGTTAGTGCAATTTACCTTGATCAGAAGGCTATGGTCCTTTTGCACGCAGATCGGACGGCTAAGATCATTTCTCAGGCTCTCATATTGAATGTCTGAGATCTTTGCTTTGCACTTAGATCTAACGCTCCAGATCTTTTCCCTTGAGCTTACATTTTCTTTTAACTTAGAAGATTCTCGAAAGATTAAAGGCTTCGACCTTTATCCTTCCTGTGAGTTCATTTCTTGGATCTCATTCACACTTCTTGGAAAGTGCTATCTCTACTGAGCTTGATCTTCTCAAAGATTTCGATCTCCCAAGCGCTTTCTGCTTTTCCAGGAAATTCGTCAAATTTAAGTTTAAAGATTCTTGAAAAGAATTCTTCCCTGCCTTCCTAGCATTCCTCTGTTCTCATCCTTCGACTTCTTTAGGGAGTCGCTTCTACTCTTTGTCGAATTCCAGACCTGTAAACTCTTTGCAATAGATCTTTACACAAGATTTGAGTTCTTGCGACGATTGTGCACTTCTTGCAGCAGTCACCTTTCACTCAGTGTAAAGGAAATCTTATGCTATTTCTCTTGAGCTTTACGAGTCGAAACAGACCCTGTCAACACACTCTTTGCGGACTGTGTGCACACCTTGCAACGGCTCACGAAGAAAAGCGATTTAAATTTTTATGCAAGCATTTCAAAGCTACATACACTTGTAGCAAGATTCATTCATTCTTGAAAAGATTAACAACAACAATAGGGAAATTGTAAACAATATTCACACCATACATTGGATCAATTTTCCTTTGTTATCTTCATTCAAAATCAAGAAAATGGTTATAGCTAAAATCAAGACAACAACTATTGTTCACAGATTCCAACTTGCTAATAATGCTCGTAACCCCTCTTTTGGGAGTACAAAATCTCTCTTTATACAAAAGAAACAAACTAACTGCTATCTAATTGCGATTACATTGAGACTAGGGTTAACTCTCAGGTCATGCGTGCTCGTTCTGTCTCCACGTGCGTGATCTTTTCTTTTATTGTTTTCTATCAACTTCAAAAGATTTGTAGTACTGGATAGTGTTTGAGACTCTGGATTGGCTCTCAAGCGCTGAGTTGTCCTGCCACGTGTACTTGCTGACGATGCTCTTGCATCAACAACGTACCCTTAAAGTTTCTTCATAGTCAATGCGTTCGACCTGGGTGGTGTTGCGCTTGTTTTATGATCGTTTGGCCAGCTTCTATTGGTTCTATTGGTTGTTGAATGGAGAGGATACCAAGGTTTCTTTCTGTGGCCTATCCAAGTGACATCTACAAAGAAGGTATCACTCATTTGTTTCCCAATCCACCAACCACTATGTGATGTCGATTGAAAGAGTTGAACCGACCACCCATCGTTATACAACCTGAACTCTTGCGAATTTTTATGCCGCTCAATTTTTATAAGAGATTTTGACCTGCAAAGCAATGGTAATTGTGGTGGAGTTGAAGATAAAACAAAAATTAAATACAAAGAAAAGGCAGGCATAGATCAACATGTAACCGTCGAGAGGATATGGAGATTTTGTTTGCAATTACTATATTCTGTAAGGAGTTCTCTGTCACTTTTCTATGGTGACATGTTTTGTTGTTGATTATATACAC
>ML807673.1:112897-123642 GCA_009831015.1 Picea engelmannii
AATGGGGGTCTGGTTAGATTGTAACATGGGAGTGTTTTATAACCCACCAAAATCCAAATCCTTAAAGACACATTTTTTTCCTCATGGGTCTTCTCATCTATAAAAACAACCATTTTCAAGTGATTAAAGCTAAGTGAAAATCATGTGCAACTTTTACATAATAGATACTTTCACCTACAACAGTTTAGCTCAAAAAAATCATAACTTCTATTCAAGCTTAAAAAAAAAATACATAATGCATATGCTTCTAGTATTTCAATAATAACCCGAAGGATTGAATCTCTTGGAACAGTAATAAAAAAATACCTTGAATGTCTCTTAATAGGTCTAAAGACTAAACTTACCATCTCTTCATAAACATCCCAAGAAGGGCATAGTCCTTTCCAAATTTGGTTTCAAAATTATTACATAGACTTAAAAAAAACACAATCTCTCCACCATAGTCAAATTGTCTAGCATAAACTGATAAGGAACTAAAATTAGAAACCAATCAGATGACCAAAGACCTAAAAAATTCTACTTCAACAACCGAATGTAACACATGAATAAATAATAAAAAAATCTTAGGAACAAAGTTGGTCCCAAGTTCATATACCAAAGACTAAGAGATCCATTAACAATTATCCGATCATTGTCTCCTTCACCATTAAAGTTGTCGATAACCTCTTGGATTCCTTCCTTCGAAAGGGAATCATCCTCAAAATTGAGCTCTCTATATACATGGAAGAAGGAAATTGAATTAAAAATTGATACCATTATTTTCACCCCATAAAAAATGGGTCTTGGAAGCATATTACCCATAATGTGCCTCCCATTAATCTAATTAATTACTACTAAAGAATCCCCCCCAAAATTGAACCTTATGCACAACTTTATATGTTGATAGTTTTAAATGTAAATTCAAAGCTAATAATTTTGCATAGTTGTTTGGCCCCCCTCCCGGGCTTGTCTTAAATCTTATGGTATGTTTTTCATTGAGGAAGATTGTGCCCCCTACACCACACATAGGTGGAGTGCCTTGTTTGGTACCATCAAAATATCCCCATGCTCATATTTCCAATAGTCTCATGAACTATTTGTCTTAGATTGTTTCCATTGAATTGACCTTAAAACTATCAAATACAATTTTTATTTGAGAAGCACATTAGAAAGGAGGAATGAATCTATCCTAAAAAATATCAGCATTCTTGGCAAGCCAAATACCCCAGGACATAATCAAAGAAAGAGCCTCATATTATTTTACCTCATGTTTCTGCTACCAACCTTTGAAGTAACTTGCAATAGATTCCTTGTGCCAAACTCCTTTAATACCTATTAGACTATCCATTTTTACCATAAATGGTATTAACAAAAGACCTATAATTTCAATCTCCTCCTTTCATAGTGTGCACTTGTTAGGCCCATAGCATTTCCTTTTCTACAAAACTTCCCAACTTAAATCTTTATTCATAATAGAAAACCATATAAAAATCATGGTTTTCAAGGGATATCTAATCTTCCACAAGAGCTTCCACCACCATTGGGCCTCTTCTTGATTACCATCGGAAAACGTGGCTTTATACCCCAACCTAGGAGTTCTAAGACCACATTAATTAATCCTCTACTTATCTAATATAGACATGAATTACCTTTATTTTTGTAGTGTAGGCCTCCCACTACTCACCTTCAAGACATTTTAAACCAAGTATTATTGCAAATTTCAATTCTTGTTACTATATAGTTGTTAGTTTTAGATAAGTTTCATGAGCCAAAGTATATATCCCCCTCCCTTGGAGGGAAGCAATCAAATGATTAGATAGTTTGTATGCATCACCATTCCTTACCGATGGGTCATAACCTACTTTAACCTTTTCACCATTACCCACTTTCCAAACCAACCAGTTTCGTACTAGAGGGAAAGATAATATAATGGTTTCAAAATTATGGACGCATTATGGATGTTATTCCCAAGGGTTCTAATCCACTCTTCCACAAAATAAGGTTCTATATATATCTAAATGATGACTTGGTTGTAGAGCACATCCTTTGATATATGTCTCCATAGGATCTTGGTAGCTAAGGCCTTCCCAAAATGGTGTATGTTCTCAAGGCCCTAGCTCCCCAAATCCTTGGGCTTAGTTATGGCCTATCATTTAACTAGAGGAATTCCATCTCTTTCTCTCTTTCCAATCCATATCTTAAAGTGTTACATAGTTATTTGCCACTTGATCACTTGATGGGCATCATCTAGAGGTTAGCAGTCTGAAACACTGAATTATACCACTTTTCCCTTGAGTTTGCAGTACCTTTTTTCCTGGTCGTTGGTTGTCCCTTTATAGGTTGTGACCAATATTGTTGGTTGCTCATTGTCCTCTTTCAAGTAGCGGCCGGTCACTTCTTGTACGGATGCGGGGCACGACCAGGTCTGTTACTCCCTATTTAGGACTAGTTTCCATGATATGAGATTAAACTTCAGATTTTTCATGGTTCGACCTTAAGAAGCTTGTTATCTTGGGCATCTAGATACTATCTAGATTAACCTTTTATCTTATCTCTATTATCCTATATATTGGGGGTCTCTCACGGGAAAAGGGAGAGAAAGGAGAAAACAAACTTATAATGGTGGTTTGATTACAGAGCTTGGGTAGGGAACTTGGGAAATTATTGCATCAACTTTCTTGATTGTAAGTTGTAAACCATTTGTTTCATCAATAGAAGATGTACAATATTTTCCCCTTACTTGATTGTATGTAATTATTATAATCTTTGTAGGGAATTGATATTCTTATGTTATGTCACTAGATCTATTGTTCATTTATATATCATTTGTTTGATCTTGTGAAAGGTTTATTTGTGTCTCTATGTGTGCAGATCCACGTTGGTAAGAGAGAAGGGGATCTTCGAGGAAGCTAATAGCTAAGGAGCGTGTAGGGACAACCATCAGATCACAGGGTAAACCTTTAATTCCATCAACTCATAGATTATTTTCGTGTATAATTTAGATCTAGGAAAATCTACTTCTTGCATCTCTATTTTGTCTTAGGTCTAGGAAGAGCCTAACAAAGGTAACTCCTGCATGGTTCATTTACCCTACAACAAACATACGACTCTGTTGGGGAAGTCATTGTTGTTTAGTTAGTTTCTTCCTCAACTTTTGAATTCATATTCTTAAGATCTTTGCCTATTTTAAGCCCTGATTTTTTATTTTCATTTTGCCCGTAAGTCTTTTTCGAGGCTATTGGGAAGTTTTCAATTCCATATATGATAGATTTGCTTAAGATATTTCATTTTTTTACAATTGTACAATCATGGTCGCAATCTTCCTGTGCACACTAGAAGACCACATTCCTTTTGGTCATGAGTTGCATCATCACTGGGCATGACCGCCTTCAGAACTGCACTACATAGTGCGACCATTTCTCTTGGTCACCTTCTGCACCTCTGTAAGGTGTGATCGATCGATCTGTGATAATTAACAAGGTGTGACCATATATTAAAGGACCATTTTTTGAAGGGCCATCCTTCAAAACACATCCCAGATCTATTTCTGTCTTTTCTTCCAGCCCTCCAGATCTTTCTTAGATCTGTTCAAGTAGTCATTGTTGCAGCATTTTTCAAAGTCATTTTGAAATATTTCCTTTTGTGTTCCATTTAGTTTATTTAATTAAAAGCACTTTTCGTTTTTGTGGGTACAATTTAGATCATCCAATCTCATTCCCCGGAACTTTTAAAGTGCTAATGGTACTTTTGTGAAGAGAGTTCATTTGTTTTTAAAAATCTTTTGGGTTTTCCTTTAGGTTTTTTTCTACTATTTAAACAAATCCAACTCTCTTGATTTGCATCTCATCTTAGAGTGCAATCTTTTTTCAAGTTATTTGAAAACCTTTTTTTTACCATTGAAAGTTTGAGCTTTATGTGTTGAAGACATCTTTGTGGTTGAATCTTTTATTCCTTGGGTGCTTGTTTTCTCCACCTTCGTTCACTTTTGAGTTCTTTGCAAAGTGTCATTGAATACTTTCATTTTGATTAAAAGAAAAATCAAAAGAAGTGTCTCTTTTGAGTTTTCATGCGATTTGGAAAGAAGAAAACGAAAATTTCACATCCTATTTTCATAATTGGAGTGTCTTAGTACATAGTTGAAAGAGCTTGTTTTTGTTTGGGATTTCAAGAACATTGAATTGATAGTTTGGCATTTCAAAATTTTCCATTTGAAAAAAGAAAAGTGAAAGTTGCATGTTTTTGGGTGTTCATTTCCAGTAAGAAGAAAAAGATCTATTTTCCTTCCTTTAGATAGAATTCATTGAAAGAATTTTTTTTGCATCTCATTCTTTATGCATGATTTTGGAGTCGAGTCATCACATCATTAGTTTCACCTTCGTACACCCTTCTGAGTAAAAATAACTATTAAAATCAACCAACGCACTAATAAAATTAACTAGACATTTTTGTTTTTAGTACACCAACAATAGCTTAGAGCTAGAGTCTTTGGACTAGGAAAAGTGAGTAAATTATTCGAGACTACTACACATGACTATAGAACACTAAAGAGGGACAAAATCCAATTGTTGTATAGTCATATCCATAAACCCCTTCTAACACAGGGGCTAAACACGAGGTCGCGTGCATAAGAGCAATGGTTTTTTCTTGAGTGTTACTAGTTCATTTGGTCTCGGTGCTTCATGAATCTCAAATCCATTCAAGGTCCTCATGAGTATTACTGATCCACTTGCCTTTAGTCCTTTGGAAGAGCTTCGAACTTTGTTATCTTTCCCATACATTTGGTCCCGACTGTCGACTATACCCCCCGAGGCCAACTGCGAGTTGGTAACCCTAGGAACCTTTCCTAGGTATCTACATAGGTGATTGTGGTGGGACTCCCACAGTACCTGGGGAAAACGTCATATCACACTTTCAGTACCCTTGGAGGGTGATCCCGTGAATCGAGGGTTTCTTGCACTGAGAAGGGTTGTTACATGGAGGTTGAGGTAACTGCTTCTCATATCTTCGCCAACGGCTTGACATACCGTCTTCGGAAGATCCTTCTATCTATTGTTGTTTGGTTGATTACCTATAGATTTTTTTTATTAGGGGTATGTTCTTTCGACATCCATAGTTTGCCTTAGGGATCGCTATTTCTATTACTCTTTCACTGTGGCCGACCAAGGTCTCCGTAGATCTCGGAGAATGCAAGGGTTGGAACCTATAGAATACGATCTTCCACAAAACCCTTCTAACGAAGGAATTATTAACTAAGAGGTTGCTTCTAAAATTGGGAGTGCAACTCCCCCAAGTGACCATCCTGAAGGAGTGGTCGAAATCATAGAGGAAGGCTCCTTCCCTCCCGCAAATTCCCCTTTTATTGGTACTTATAACCCACTACTTGTTGAACTTCCTTTAACAAGGCACATTAATAATTTTCCTTCTTACCATTTACCATGTGATATGTACAATAGGAAATATTTTGGCATGCATGCATCAACATCTAACTATACAGATCAAATAGTGCTTCCCCCCAGTTGATCCTAAGATAGTTTCCCTAAGACATTTCACTACTACTAGCGCTTCTTCTTTGTGGGAAACAACGTTGACCCCTGTTACCTTGACTCAACAACTGGTGAGTACAACTTCTCATCCCGCATCTCTAGTCGCACACCTGCATAAACCAAGTGCATTACTTGGTCATCCTTTATAGACTCCATCTTGTCCAGTGGCCAACAATTTTGCTACCTCAGGTCTTGGGACAAGTAGATTCGTTTTTCCTCTGCCCAATCAAAATAATATCCCAATGACAGTTCCACAAAATGTTCCACATACACATGGGGGGCATGTTACAGCTGAAGGGCCACCTTCATCTATAGTTCAGTACCCCGCTGAAGGTCAACCTTCAACTATGGGTCAGTTTACAACTGAGGGGAAACCTTTAGTTGTAGGCCAAGTTCCAATTGGAGGACAACCTTTTGATGTGGGACAATATTCAATCTGGGGGGAAACCTTCATCTGTAGGAAAACAACCACCTTGGAAACAACAACCTATTTGGAGTCAACAACCAATTGGGGGGAAACAACCTTTTTGGAGCTAACAACCAGCTAGGGGCCAACAACCAGTTGGGGGGGAACAACTTGTTTGGGGTCAACAAACAGTTTGGAGAAAATTCCACACTGGAAACCCACCTCATCCTTGGGGGAAGAATGTTTCGGAAAACCCTACAAGTATTTATATTGGTTTACCATATCTGGGAGTGTCAACTACTACATGGGGTCAACCCAATCCGGAGGGAATCTCTCCACAAGGAGATTTTCCCACTCAACCGATGAACCCCATGTTCCCCACTCCCCAAGACACTCAACCATATATGGGTGGACCATCAGTATTTAACATGCCATCCCAATGTACATATGGTCCTACTAGTACTCGGATGTCGCAACCGTATTTCCGGTATTTGCAATCAAATCAAAAACTGCCTTTCTTGGCTACCTTAGATCTGCCAGACTTGTTGCATTTCACAAATGATCCCATACAACATGCCCTGTTCTAGCCCCCTATCCCTGCTAAACTACCGTTCGACAACCTGAAATTCGACGACAAACCTGGAGAAAATCCTAACAACCACATAATGACCTTCCATATTTGGTGTTCTTCCAACTCCTTGATGGACGATTCCATTTGGTTGAGACTTTTCTAGAGAATGTTCATAGGTTCAACAACAAAATGGTATATCGAGCTTCCAAGCAAATCCTTTATCAATTTTAATACTCTAGCCATGGAATTTATGACTCACTTCCAACTGCCCATTCAGTATGAAATTGGTACCGAGCTTTTAACCGCACTTCGACAATCCACCTCCACTCATATTTCTAATCATATTCATGAATGGAGGTGGCAACAACGGTCAATTAAAGCTCCAATTCCGGACCAACTCCTGGTAGATTCATTCACAAAGTCTATCCTACCGCCCATTGCTAGAGGTGTTTCCATGGGAGGCACTCTCATCGAGGAACAAATGATCAATTGTGCTCAATATTTAGATCTGGTATATTCCCAATCTGACACAATTTATGATATGATCCCTCATGCTCCTTGACCATCGAATGATTCGTCAAAACCATCTCTAGGAGCCCATGTCGATGGCATGGTAGGTTTTGTAAAACTAGAGTCTGCGACCCAATCGACTGGGCAAAAAGGCCATACAACTTCCACCCCATCCTTGTCCTAGACTAGTACTAATACCAAACCATCTCCCTCTCCTGCACAAAGCTCCGAGGTGAATGCGGTTCAATCTGTTTCATCTTAGAAATTTGGAGGAAAGAAGAAAAACAAGGGTAAATCCAAAAAATATTCTAACCAGCAGGAGAGTGCAAACACTCAAGATCCCAATCTTGGAGTCAAAAATAAAAGAAAGGCAAAATGTCTTTGCATGGTATGTAAGGAGGACCACTTCACCAAATACTAGCCTCGCCTTGCCAAGATTCATCAATACCTTGAGCGAGGGGGATCTCCTTCCCAACCAACGGTATTAATCAATCCTTTCCCCAAGCAACAACAAATGGTTTCACAAGTTCCTGCACCCCCACCTGGGGGCAATGTAGAGTCCTTATCCGCAAATATTATGATGGTTAAATCTACAGTGTCACTATCCACTCGAGTGAAGAAATATGACTTTCAAGAAGGGGAAACTTCATATAAGGACCCTACATTGACTATACCACCCAATGGCCCTCTCACTTTAGAGAAACCAACTTTCAAACCTGCAATCCTCCCTCCAAAAGGGGTACTTCAATAGACTACCCATAGTTTGAATGCCTAGGCAGCTCAACACTATATCATAGTGAAAGATCTCGCCCAAGCACCATGTGCCATGTTAGCACTCGAAGTATTGCAGAGTTGTCCTTAACAATGGAAATCCTTGCTATCAACCATAGGGGGAATCAACCCTTCAGAGTCCAATATTATTTCCTTTTACACAGAACAAAGTGAGTTGTGTCTCTCACACCAACTGGAATTGCAAATCACAGTTGGTTGTCTGAACACGAATATATTTTGGATGGTGATCGACGAAGGAGTGACCACTTGCATTATGTCTTTGTCATGTTGGAAAGCCCTCGGTTCTCCACAATTCACCACATCTCCAACCATCTTAAAAGATTTTGATGGACATTATTTCAAACCTCACAGAATTCTCACCTCCTTACCCATCGAGCTCAGGGGAAAGACTGTCTCCATATAATTTGAAGTGGTAGATGGCACACTTGACTATAATATTATCTTGGGCTGCACTTGGTTCTACACAATGAAGGCTGTTACATCCACTGTATTTCACATTATACGTTTTTTCCATCAAGGAAAGATAGTCACGATCGACCAATTGGATTATTGCACACCTGACTTACGAGCTAATCCTAGAACCAACGTGCCATTCATAGGTTAATATTCAGGGGGGTATGAAAGCGTCGGTGTAGGTATGTTTAAAGATTCATCTCTTATGGGGATATTCCCCCTTCTTGCACCCGACACTACCCATATCACTCCTATCAACATGCTTTTCTCATCTACCAATGGATCCCTTGGGTCATTTGATCCTTGGGTGGTACCTCATCTTGAGGATGTTGACTCATATGGAGCATTTCTCCCGCTCACCACAGACGGTATTGTTAGTCCGACAATCCCTTCAACATATGTTGATATTTTTCAACAACTCCATCCTCCTGTGGAGTGTGATCAACCTTCTCTTCCCGTATGGGTTGTTGACTCTTTCAGTCCACATGATTTCCTAGATACTAAGTTGCCTTCAGAAGAGGCCACCTTGGAAATCATGGCTTCCATTATTAAGCCTAGAGAGGATGTGAATCATCACACCTTCCTCCCTGATTTGGAACTAATGAGAATTAACATAATGAGTATTGCTTCGAAACTGGGGACATTGGATGAGACATCTAGTCAACCTCCTAACCTCGACTCTTTTCTGCCTCGTTTTATTTTTCAGAAATTTCCAGTGAATTCTCTGCTACCTCTTATGATCTGTGTTTTGTACTTCCCTCATGTCTTGATGGATCCCATAAAGGAGCTTCCATAACTCACAAAACCACTCATGTTGAGTATCTTCGTATGTAGAAATTCATTCCTATGTGGCATGACCCCGACATGGTGTGCCATATGATGCCTTCAACGGTTCATGAGTTCTTCAATTATGAAAAAGATCCTTGGTTTGAGCCTAAAAATGGGATCTCCTTTGTCTAAAATATCAAGATGTGTAGTGATTTGTACATAGGTGTGTGGTGTGAGTGCCTTTTGTTTTATGTACATCATATCCAAAGAATCCCATTTTTCTTTTTCTTTTTAGGATTTCACTATGTGTGTTCACCTTGTAATCTAGTTTACATGTGTTGGCAAGATTCTAGGGACGTTTTTAAGATGGGGACATCCATTGAACTTAAGGTACATGTCTCTAAACTAACATATAAGGAGAGGTTTTTCCCTGCATTTCCCTCTTTACATTATTAACCGTCCATATTGCCAGCACTATACCTTAGGTTTCCACCATTTCTGTTGTTTTAATGGTCACACTTTCTTAGTATTGTTGTCTTGTTTTTTATTGTTGCTATATCGCAATTTGCTTCCATTGCTTATCACACCGTAGCCATGCTTGACTGCTAGCCATCTATTTTCCCCCATTTTACAACACCCCTAGATGATAATTGATGTTACAAGTGGTCATCATTTGTTGTGTTTCTTTTTGCAGCTCATTGCTTAAGTCATGTTCCATGCACCTGGAGCTTCATTGCAAACCACTTGTTCTCTACACCCTGGAGTCTCCTTTAAGCCTTTTTCAGACTCCCTAAACATGAAAATATCGTCAAGTGAGCTTGTTTCCTTTCACACTCATTAAATGGATTCGAAAGGAAGTCTATTCGGTGTAAGTTTAAACCTTTTTTAGACTGGATGGACTAATTAAGAAAAAAGAATACTCTAGTCAACCTTGACTAGAAGAGTTCTCCCTTGTATTGTTTTATACTTTTTCGGGCTTGGGGGGACTAAATTTACAAAAAAGTATACCTTTGGAGTCTTCTTTGTCCTTTCAGACTCTCTAAATATGAAATGACACACATACATTTACTTTCTTGGGATCGTTAAATCCATGAGACTGTATATGGAGTTTTCTTTCATATCTTTCTAGACTCCTTAAATATCGAAAAAATTGTCGAGCACCATTCTCCGCCCTGGGCTCGCGAATTAATCCATGGGTGAGAATATCAAGTACACTTTTATTTTCTTTCACGCTCATTTGAAACATGCAAGAAAGAAAAAGAGTAGGGGGTTTTACGTCTAGTCATATTCACAAATGACAATTGTCCATTTAGTAGCCCTTGAATAAAGCACTTATTTTGCGTCTATGTCCAACAATTGGGTTATCCATTGTCTCTAAGTCGCTACCGTATCCATGATTTATTGAACTCCACTGACTGGTTACTCTTCCAGTCCTCCATGGTGAGTGGTTTGGTCATTAACGAGTCAAATATGCCAAGTCAAGTTTTTTTTCATGTTGTTTTGTTCAAGGGAAGTTAGCCTGTGTTGGCCATTTTCAGTCCTTTATCCCATTCCAGCCCATTCATCCCAGCCATCCCTATGTCAATTGTGTTCTACTATTAAACTCTTCACACCATCTACCTTTATATGTTTCGTGTTGATTGATGGGGGACACATCAATGCCCTCCTTCGATAAATGTCATCATGTCGACTCCAAATCATTATCTAGGTTTGAAATCTAGAA
>ML807673.1:123742-139987 GCA_009831015.1 Picea engelmannii
TATAATTTCAATCTCCTCCTTTCATAGTGTGCACTTGTTAGGCCCATAGCATTTCCTTTTCTACAAAACTTCCCAACTTAAATCTTTATTCATAATAGAAAACCATATAAAAATCATGGTTTTCAAGGGATATCTAATCTTCCACAAGAGCTTCCACCACCATTGGGCCTCTTCTTGATTACCATCGGAAAACGTGGCTTTATACCCCAACCTAGGAGTTCTAAGACCACATTAATTAATCCTCTACTTATCTAATATAGACATGAATTACCTTTATTTTTGTAGTGTAGGCCTCCCACTACTCACCTTCAAGACATTTTAAACCAAGTATTATTGCAAATTTCAATTCTTGTTACTATATAGTTGTTAGTTTTAGATAAGTTTCATGAGCCAAAGTATATATCCCCCTCCCTTGGAGGGAAGCAATCAAATGATTAGATAGTTTGTATGCATCACCATTCCTTACCGATGGGTCATAACCTACTTTAACCTTTTCACCATTACCCACTTTCCAAACCAACCAGTTTCGTACTAGAGGGAAAGATAATATAATGGTTTCAAAATTATGGACGCATTATGGATGTTATTCCCAAGGGTTCTAATCCACTCTTCCACAAAATAAGGTTCTATATATATCTAAATGATGACTTGGTTGTAGAGCACATCCTTTGATATATGTCTCCATAGGATCTTGGTAGCTAAGGCCTTCCCAAAATGGTGTATGTTCTCAAGGCCCTAGCTCCCCAAATCCTTGGGCTTAGTTATGGCCTATCATTTAACTAGAGGAATTCCATCTCTTTCTCTCTTTCCAATCCATATCTTAAAGTGTTACATAGTTATTTGCCACTTGATCACTTGATGGGCATCATCTAGAGGTTAGCAGTCTGAAACACTGAATTATACCACTTTTCCCTTGAGTTTGCAGTACCTTTTTTCCTGGTCGTTGGTTGTCCCTTTATAGGTTGTGACCAATATTGTTGGTTGCTCATTGTCCTCTTTCAAGTAGCGGCCGGTCACTTCTTGTACGGATGCGGGGCACGACCAGGTCTGTTACTCCCTATTTAGGACTAGTTTCCATGATATGAGATTAAACTTCAGATTTTTCATGGTTCGACCTTAAGAAGCTTGTTATCTTGGGCATCTAGATACTATCTAGATTAACCTTTTATCTTATCTCTATTATCCTATATATTGGGGGTCTCTCACGGGAAAAGGGAGAGAAAGGAGAAAACAAACTTATAATGGTGGTTTGATTACAGAGCTTGGGTAGGGAACTTGGGAAATTATTGCATCAACTTTCTTGATTGTAAGTTGTAAACCATTTGTTTCATCAATAGAAGATGTACAATATTTTCCCCTTACTTGATTGTATGTAATTATTATAATCTTTGTAGGGAATTGATATTCTTATGTTATGTCACTAGATCTATTGTTCATTTATATATCATTTGTTTGATCTTGTGAAAGGTTTATTTGTGTCTCTATGTGTGCAGATCCACGTTGGTAAGAGAGAAGGGGATCTTCGAGGAAGCTAATAGCTAAGGAGCGTGTAGGGACAACCATCAGATCACAGGGTAAACCTTTAATTCCATCAACTCATAGATTATTTTCGTGTATAATTTAGATCTAGGAAAATCTACTTCTTGCATCTCTATTTTGTCTTAGGTCTAGGAAGAGCCTAACAAAGGTAACTCCTGCATGGTTCATTTACCCTACAACAAACATACGACTCTGTTGGGGAAGTCATTGTTGTTTAGTTAGTTTCTTCCTCAACTTTTGAATTCATATTCTTAAGATCTTTGCCTATTTTAAGCCCTGATTTTTTATTTTCATTTTGCCCGTAAGTCTTTTTCGAGGCTATTGGGAAGTTTTCAATTCCATATATGATAGATTTGCTTAAGATATTTCATTTTTTTACAATTGTACAATCATGGTCGCAATCTTCCTGTGCACACTAGAAGACCACATTCCTTTTGGTCATGAGTTGCATCATCACTGGGCATGACCGCCTTCAGAACTGCACTACATAGTGCGACCATTTCTCTTGGTCACCTTCTGCACCTCTGTAAGGTGTGATCGATCGATCTGTGATAATTAACAAGGTGTGACCATATATTAAAGGACCATTTTTTGAAGGGCCATCCTTCAAAACACATCCCAGATCTATTTCTGTCTTTTCTTCCAGCCCTCCAGATCTTTCTTAGATCTGTTCAAGTAGTCATTGTTGCAGCATTTTTCAAAGTCATTTTGAAATATTTCCTTTTGTGTTCCATTTAGTTTATTTAATTAAAAGCACTTTTCGTTTTTGTGGGTACAATTTAGATCATCCAATCTCATTCCCCGGAACTTTTAAAGTGCTAATGGTACTTTTGTGAAGAGAGTTCATTTGTTTTTAAAAATCTTTTGGGTTTTCCTTTAGGTTTTTTTCTACTATTTAAACAAATCCAACTCTCTTGATTTGCATCTCATCTTAGAGTGCAATCTTTTTTCAAGTTATTTGAAAACCTTTTTTTTACCATTGAAAGTTTGAGCTTTATGTGTTGAAGACATCTTTGTGGTTGAATCTTTTATTCCTTGGGTGCTTGTTTTCTCCACCTTCGTTCACTTTTGAGTTCTTTGCAAAGTGTCATTGAATACTTTCATTTTGATTAAAAGAAAAATCAAAAGAAGTGTCTCTTTTGAGTTTTCATGCGATTTGGAAAGAAGAAAACGAAAATTTCACATCCTATTTTCATAATTGGAGTGTCTTAGTACATAGTTGAAAGAGCTTGTTTTTGTTTGGGATTTCAAGAACATTGAATTGATAGTTTGGCATTTCAAAATTTTCCATTTGAAAAAAGAAAAGTGAAAGTTGCATGTTTTTGGGTGTTCATTTCCAGTAAGAAGAAAAAGATCTATTTTCCTTCCTTTAGATAGAATTCATTGAAAGAATTTTTTTTGCATCTCATTCTTTATGCATGATTTTGGAGTCGAGTCATCACATCATTAGTTTCACCTTCGTACACCCTTCTGAGTAAAAATAACTATTAAAATCAACCAACGCACTAATAAAATTAACTAGACATTTTTGTTTTTAGTACACCAACAATAGCTTAGAGCTAGAGTCTTTGGACTAGGAAAAGTGAGTAAATTATTCGAGACTACTACACATGACTATAGAACACTAAAGAGGGACAAAATCCAATTGTTGTATAGTCATATCCATAAACCCCTTCTAACACAGGGGCTAAACACGAGGTCGCGTGCATAAGAGCAATGGTTTTTTCTTGAGTGTTACTAGTTCATTTGGTCTCGGTGCTTCATGAATCTCAAATCCATTCAAGGTCCTCATGAGTATTACTGATCCACTTGCCTTTAGTCCTTTGGAAGAGCTTCGAACTTTGTTATCTTTCCCATACATTTGGTCCCGACTGTCGACTATACCCCCCGAGGCCAACTGCGAGTTGGTAACCCTAGGAACCTTTCCTAGGTATCTACATAGGTGATTGTGGTGGGACTCCCACAGTACCTGGGGAAAACGTCATATCACACTTTCAGTACCCTTGGAGGGTGATCCCGTGAATCGAGGGTTTCTTGCACTGAGAAGGGTTGTTACATGGAGGTTGAGGTAACTGCTTCTCATATCTTCGCCAACGGCTTGACATACCGTCTTCGGAAGATCCTTCTATCTATTGTTGTTTGGTTGATTACCTATAGATTTTTTTTATTAGGGGTATGTTCTTTCGACATCCATAGTTTGCCTTAGGGATCGCTATTTCTATTACTCTTTCACTGTGGCCGACCAAGGTCTCCGTAGATCTCGGAGAATGCAAGGGTTGGAACCTATAGAATACGATCTTCCACAAAACCCTTCTAACGAAGGAATTATTAACTAAGAGGTTGCTTCTAAAATTGGGAGTGCAACTCCCCCAAGTGACCATCCTGAAGGAGTGGTCGAAATCATAGAGGAAGGCTCCTTCCCTCCCGCAAATTCCCCTTTTATTGGTACTTATAACCCACTACTTGTTGAACTTCCTTTAACAAGGCACATTAATAATTTTCCTTCTTACCATTTACCATGTGATATGTACAATAGGAAATATTTTGGCATGCATGCATCAACATCTAACTATACAGATCAAATAGTGCTTCCCCCCAGTTGATCCTAAGATAGTTTCCCTAAGACATTTCACTACTACTAGCGCTTCTTCTTTGTGGGAAACAACGTTGACCCCTGTTACCTTGACTCAACAACTGGTGAGTACAACTTCTCATCCCGCATCTCTAGTCGCACACCTGCATAAACCAAGTGCATTACTTGGTCATCCTTTATAGACTCCATCTTGTCCAGTGGCCAACAATTTTGCTACCTCAGGTCTTGGGACAAGTAGATTCGTTTTTCCTCTGCCCAATCAAAATAATATCCCAATGACAGTTCCACAAAATGTTCCACATACACATGGGGGGCATGTTACAGCTGAAGGGCCACCTTCATCTATAGTTCAGTACCCCGCTGAAGGTCAACCTTCAACTATGGGTCAGTTTACAACTGAGGGGAAACCTTTAGTTGTAGGCCAAGTTCCAATTGGAGGACAACCTTTTGATGTGGGACAATATTCAATCTGGGGGGAAACCTTCATCTGTAGGAAAACAACCACCTTGGAAACAACAACCTATTTGGAGTCAACAACCAATTGGGGGGAAACAACCTTTTTGGAGCTAACAACCAGCTAGGGGCCAACAACCAGTTGGGGGGGAACAACTTGTTTGGGGTCAACAAACAGTTTGGAGAAAATTCCACACTGGAAACCCACCTCATCCTTGGGGGAAGAATGTTTCGGAAAACCCTACAAGTATTTATATTGGTTTACCATATCTGGGAGTGTCAACTACTACATGGGGTCAACCCAATCCGGAGGGAATCTCTCCACAAGGAGATTTTCCCACTCAACCGATGAACCCCATGTTCCCCACTCCCCAAGACACTCAACCATATATGGGTGGACCATCAGTATTTAACATGCCATCCCAATGTACATATGGTCCTACTAGTACTCGGATGTCGCAACCGTATTTCCGGTATTTGCAATCAAATCAAAAACTGCCTTTCTTGGCTACCTTAGATCTGCCAGACTTGTTGCATTTCACAAATGATCCCATACAACATGCCCTGTTCTAGCCCCCTATCCCTGCTAAACTACCGTTCGACAACCTGAAATTCGACGACAAACCTGGAGAAAATCCTAACAACCACATAATGACCTTCCATATTTGGTGTTCTTCCAACTCCTTGATGGACGATTCCATTTGGTTGAGACTTTTCTAGAGAATGTTCATAGGTTCAACAACAAAATGGTATATCGAGCTTCCAAGCAAATCCTTTATCAATTTTAATACTCTAGCCATGGAATTTATGACTCACTTCCAACTGCCCATTCAGTATGAAATTGGTACCGAGCTTTTAACCGCACTTCGACAATCCACCTCCACTCATATTTCTAATCATATTCATGAATGGAGGTGGCAACAACGGTCAATTAAAGCTCCAATTCCGGACCAACTCCTGGTAGATTCATTCACAAAGTCTATCCTACCGCCCATTGCTAGAGGTGTTTCCATGGGAGGCACTCTCATCGAGGAACAAATGATCAATTGTGCTCAATATTTAGATCTGGTATATTCCCAATCTGACACAATTTATGATATGATCCCTCATGCTCCTTGACCATCGAATGATTCGTCAAAACCATCTCTAGGAGCCCATGTCGATGGCATGGTAGGTTTTGTAAAACTAGAGTCTGCGACCCAATCGACTGGGCAAAAAGGCCATACAACTTCCACCCCATCCTTGTCCTAGACTAGTACTAATACCAAACCATCTCCCTCTCCTGCACAAAGCTCCGAGGTGAATGCGGTTCAATCTGTTTCATCTTAGAAATTTGGAGGAAAGAAGAAAAACAAGGGTAAATCCAAAAAATATTCTAACCAGCAGGAGAGTGCAAACACTCAAGATCCCAATCTTGGAGTCAAAAATAAAAGAAAGGCAAAATGTCTTTGCATGGTATGTAAGGAGGACCACTTCACCAAATACTAGCCTCGCCTTGCCAAGATTCATCAATACCTTGAGCGAGGGGGATCTCCTTCCCAACCAACGGTATTAATCAATCCTTTCCCCAAGCAACAACAAATGGTTTCACAAGTTCCTGCACCCCCACCTGGGGGCAATGTAGAGTCCTTATCCGCAAATATTATGATGGTTAAATCTACAGTGTCACTATCCACTCGAGTGAAGAAATATGACTTTCAAGAAGGGGAAACTTCATATAAGGACCCTACATTGACTATACCACCCAATGGCCCTCTCACTTTAGAGAAACCAACTTTCAAACCTGCAATCCTCCCTCCAAAAGGGGTACTTCAATAGACTACCCATAGTTTGAATGCCTAGGCAGCTCAACACTATATCATAGTGAAAGATCTCGCCCAAGCACCATGTGCCATGTTAGCACTCGAAGTATTGCAGAGTTGTCCTTAACAATGGAAATCCTTGCTATCAACCATAGGGGGAATCAACCCTTCAGAGTCCAATATTATTTCCTTTTACACAGAACAAAGTGAGTTGTGTCTCTCACACCAACTGGAATTGCAAATCACAGTTGGTTGTCTGAACACGAATATATTTTGGATGGTGATCGACGAAGGAGTGACCACTTGCATTATGTCTTTGTCATGTTGGAAAGCCCTCGGTTCTCCACAATTCACCACATCTCCAACCATCTTAAAAGATTTTGATGGACATTATTTCAAACCTCACAGAATTCTCACCTCCTTACCCATCGAGCTCAGGGGAAAGACTGTCTCCATATAATTTGAAGTGGTAGATGGCACACTTGACTATAATATTATCTTGGGCTGCACTTGGTTCTACACAATGAAGGCTGTTACATCCACTGTATTTCACATTATACGTTTTTTCCATCAAGGAAAGATAGTCACGATCGACCAATTGGATTATTGCACACCTGACTTACGAGCTAATCCTAGAACCAACGTGCCATTCATAGGTTAATATTCAGGGGGGTATGAAAGCGTCGGTGTAGGTATGTTTAAAGATTCATCTCTTATGGGGATATTCCCCCTTCTTGCACCCGACACTACCCATATCACTCCTATCAACATGCTTTTCTCATCTACCAATGGATCCCTTGGGTCATTTGATCCTTGGGTGGTACCTCATCTTGAGGATGTTGACTCATATGGAGCATTTCTCCCGCTCACCACAGACGGTATTGTTAGTCCGACAATCCCTTCAACATATGTTGATATTTTTCAACAACTCCATCCTCCTGTGGAGTGTGATCAACCTTCTCTTCCCGTATGGGTTGTTGACTCTTTCAGTCCACATGATTTCCTAGATACTAAGTTGCCTTCAGAAGAGGCCACCTTGGAAATCATGGCTTCCATTATTAAGCCTAGAGAGGATGTGAATCATCACACCTTCCTCCCTGATTTGGAACTAATGAGAATTAACATAATGAGTATTGCTTCGAAACTGGGGACATTGGATGAGACATCTAGTCAACCTCCTAACCTCGACTCTTTTCTGCCTCGTTTTATTTTTCAGAAATTTCCAGTGAATTCTCTGCTACCTCTTATGATCTGTGTTTTGTACTTCCCTCATGTCTTGATGGATCCCATAAAGGAGCTTCCATAACTCACAAAACCACTCATGTTGAGTATCTTCGTATGTAGAAATTCATTCCTATGTGGCATGACCCCGACATGGTGTGCCATATGATGCCTTCAACGGTTCATGAGTTCTTCAATTATGAAAAAGATCCTTGGTTTGAGCCTAAAAATGGGATCTCCTTTGTCTAAAATATCAAGATGTGTAGTGATTTGTACATAGGTGTGTGGTGTGAGTGCCTTTTGTTTTATGTACATCATATCCAAAGAATCCCATTTTTCTTTTTCTTTTTAGGATTTCACTATGTGTGTTCACCTTGTAATCTAGTTTACATGTGTTGGCAAGATTCTAGGGACGTTTTTAAGATGGGGACATCCATTGAACTTAAGGTACATGTCTCTAAACTAACATATAAGGAGAGGTTTTTCCCTGCATTTCCCTCTTTACATTATTAACCGTCCATATTGCCAGCACTATACCTTAGGTTTCCACCATTTCTGTTGTTTTAATGGTCACACTTTCTTAGTATTGTTGTCTTGTTTTTTATTGTTGCTATATCGCAATTTGCTTCCATTGCTTATCACACCGTAGCCATGCTTGACTGCTAGCCATCTATTTTCCCCCATTTTACAACACCCCTAGATGATAATTGATGTTACAAGTGGTCATCATTTGTTGTGTTTCTTTTTGCAGCTCATTGCTTAAGTCATGTTCCATGCACCTGGAGCTTCATTGCAAACCACTTGTTCTCTACACCCTGGAGTCTCCTTTAAGCCTTTTTCAGACTCCCTAAACATGAAAATATCGTCAAGTGAGCTTGTTTCCTTTCACACTCATTAAATGGATTCGAAAGGAAGTCTATTCGGTGTAAGTTTAAACCTTTTTTAGACTGGATGGACTAATTAAGAAAAAAGAATACTCTAGTCAACCTTGACTAGAAGAGTTCTCCCTTGTATTGTTTTATACTTTTTCGGGCTTGGGGGGACTAAATTTACAAAAAAGTATACCTTTGGAGTCTTCTTTGTCCTTTCAGACTCTCTAAATATGAAATGACACACATACATTTACTTTCTTGGGATCGTTAAATCCATGAGACTGTATATGGAGTTTTCTTTCATATCTTTCTAGACTCCTTAAATATCGAAAAAATTGTCGAGCACCATTCTCCGCCCTGGGCTCGCGAATTAATCCATGGGTGAGAATATCAAGTACACTTTTATTTTCTTTCACGCTCATTTGAAACATGCAAGAAAGAAAAAGAGTAGGGGGTTTTACGTCTAGTCATATTCACAAATGACAATTGTCCATTTAGTAGCCCTTGAATAAAGCACTTATTTTGCGTCTATGTCCAACAATTGGGTTATCCATTGTCTCTAAGTCGCTACCGTATCCATGATTTATTGAACTCCACTGACTGGTTACTCTTCCAGTCCTCCATGGTGAGTGGTTTGGTCATTAACGAGTCAAATATGCCAAGTCAAGTTTTTTTTCATGTTGTTTTGTTCAAGGGAAGTTAGCCTGTGTTGGCCATTTTCAGTCCTTTATCCCATTCCAGCCCATTCATCCCAGCCATCCCTATGTCAATTGTGTTCTACTATTAAACTCTTCACACCATCTACCTTTATATGTTTCGTGTTGATTGATGGGGGACACATCAATGCCCTCCTTCGATAAATGTCATCATGTCGACTCCAAATCATTATCTAGGTTTGAAATCTAGAAGCCAATTAGTACCTTGGGATTTGCAGACATCAGTGGTAGATTCCCTTGTATTTTGGTAGTGGATTTACATCATTGGTTCCTGTTGAATGAATCTACGAGTGTTTGAATTCATCTCATTTATTAACACCCACTAGATTGTACTAGGTATCTTGGGGTTCATTCTCATCATCAGTGGGTTCCCTCGCATCTGTTAACGATATACTTCAATGACCGGTAATCAGACGGTTTCTACAATGCTCGACCTCAACTCATTTATTCACATGTTGTAGGTTCATACCATTGGGATTTGGGACGAATACCTTGGGTTGGGGCCACCACATTCCTTGATGGCATTCCTTCCCAAGTTGCGATGGAGTTATTCATGAGTACTTCAGAGATCGCTCAGGCATCAAGTCATCTCATTGATTTGTATACTGTGACATAGATACACATTTGTATTTGGTTGTGGCTATGTTTTCACTTGTGACATGGATCCATAGTGTATTCTTTCATGGCCATGATCTAATTGTCTGCGTCATGCATGGATCCACAATGTACTATTTTGGTGGCTATGCTTAGTTTTTGGTACCGAGCATGGGTATGCCCATCTGAGGGATGTTATTATTATGCAGAACCGATGATGGTTTCTTCCCAGCTTCCTTCACCCAAAGCTCTATGATTAGTTTTTTAAGTATTTCAACCATCAAACACTTCTTCTAACCTCACACTTTAGGGGGCATTTGTTGTACAATTATTTTCCACCTAATCACCGGATGGACATCATCTAGAGGTTAGCAGTATGAAACATGTAATTATACAACTTTTCCCTTGAGTTTGTAGTGCCTTTTTTCTTGGTCATTGGTTGTCCATTTATCGCCCATGACCAATATTGTTGGTCACCCCTTGTCCTCTTTCAAAGAAAACTTATATTGGTGGGTTGATTACAGAGCTTGGGAAGGGAACTTGGGAAAGGATTGCATCAAATTCCTTGATTGTAAGTTGTAAACCACTTGTTTCATTAATATAAGATGTACAAGATTTTCCCCTTACTTGATTGTAGGTAATTGTTATAATCTTTGTAGGGAATTGGTATTCTTATGTTATGTCACTAGATCTATTATTCATTTATACATGATTCGTTTGATCTTGTGAAATGTTTCATTGTGTGTCTATGTGTGCATATCCATGTTGGTAGGAGTGAAGGGCATCTTCGAGGAAGATAACAACTAAGGAGTGTGCATGGACAACTGTCAGATCACCAGGTAAACCTTCCATTCCATCAACTCATAGATTCTTTTTGTGTATAATTTAGATGTAGGAAAATCTACTGCTTGCATCTCTATTTTGTCTTAGGTCTAGGAAGAGCCTAAGGAAGGTAACTCTTGCATGGTTCATTTACCCTACAACATAAATCTTATTGTAACATCCCCAATTTAATTAATGCATAATGTAGATATGAATGTGGCTATGGCTAATCGATGTAATATGCAAAATGTATTTTTTGTTTCTAAATAAAAAAAAATTGATACCAACTGTTGGGGAATATGAACAGAGATGGGGGTTGAGTTTCCACAAAAGAAGAGGGTTTGTAAGAGGGGTCCAAGGGGGAAATTAATTATGGGTATTAATTCAACCCATATCCTCTTAATTTTACTATCATTGGGGATAACTTCTAACTTTTTTTTGAGTGTATGAGAGCCCAATCATTAAAATCGTGTAAGAGGGTGGGTGTGAGAGTCACATCCCATAGTTATTGGAGAGCATGGGGGGATGAAGTATAATCAATATTGGGCAGAGTGAGTAGTCAACTGTATTTGGAAATGGAGGAAATTCGTATGGGTAGTTACAAGTAGTTTTACATATTGTGTTTTACATGAACAACAAACAAAGAGTAGAGAAAAAGAGCACTAGAGATACAACAAGAAAGCAGGGACAATTCTGGAGCATGTTGGAGCGTTTTGGAGCTGAAGATTGAAGAGCCAGGTTGTCAGGCATAAAGAATGAACTCTTGTGTGAGTTGCATTGTAACAACAAGTGTTGACATTGTTGTTGGTAGTTTTCCTGTCAGTGAGTTCCCTTGAGTTCACAGTAGAGAGATTCCTAGTTACTTATCCCAGAGAGACCTTGATAAACGAATGGGACGCCCGATGGACTGAGAGAAGTGAAGGGGTACATTCCTTCGGTTGGGAAAGGTCAAGAGGAAGAGAGTTGAAGGAAATTCAGGATAGCTGTAGGAGAATACCAATGGGTTGTGGGATATTTATTTGTGAATGGACGGTGAGAGACACCCTTTTCTTGTGGATTCCTAGCCCCAACTTGGGGGTGACTTGCTATTGAGATTTAGAACAACAACTTTATGGTTGGGTGGAATGTCCTTCCCAAGCAACTAGTTGCACAACTATTTCAAAACGATAAGTGTTTATCTATTTTCCCGAGTTAATGTATGAGTTTAACTGATGTGCATTTTACTCTGTGCATGAGAATGAATTATATGTTGTTGTGGTTAAATTATTATCCGCATTTACGTTTTTAACTAATATGGACAATTGCTTGAGCTTGATTGTCACGTCGTTTGTAATTTGAGGTTTAAATCTATTTGTTAATCAATTTTAGTAGTAACGGTAACAGATTTCGGCATGGTGCTCGAATCATTGTGCACGCTGGGAATAGTTGTCACGTGCAGTACAAAGCCTGTTACGTGTGCGCTGTGAATAGTTATTACACATGGTACAAAGGATGTGGTGCACACAATTTCTCTTAGTGAGGAGTCGACATTCATATTATCTAGCATGATGTAGTTGCATTTAAATAATTGGTATCTGCAATGGTTAAATCTATGTATAATTCATAGCTGGTAAGCTATAAGAATTTAATTAACTGAAAAAATTTGAATTTATGTGTGTTTTCCACAAGTAATGTTCCTTGGTTAAGTTGGGGGATATTACAGAATGGTATCAAAGATTTTTAGTTCAACTCTGGACTTGTATGAGCCTAAGATCAATATGAAGTTGGTAAATGTGTCATCTCAACGTTTGAGCTGTGTCGAATTCGGTGAAAATGGTAAAATCTGGGTGAAATTCCCAAATTTCTAAGCAAATTCAAGTTAGAATTGTACTCATAATAATTGTTATGAATGTGTCAATTCAACTTCCAAGCAACTAATTTTTTCTTAGATAAGCAAACTGAGCATTTTCATGATGGTTGCGATGATCACAAGTTGGAAAAAAGGAAAATCAACTAAGCGAAGAAAGGACTTGCGTGTGCTAATTATTGACGTCGCATGATGCAAAATTGGTGGTGCGCACTAGATATTGTTGCGTGGTATGAAAAGTTGTGTGCACTGGATATTGGTGCGCGATATAAAAAGTTGTGCGCATTGGATATTGGTGCATGATATAAAAATTTGCACGCATTGGATATTGGTGCATGGTATAAAAATTTGTGTGCATTGGATATTGGTGTGTAGTATAAAAAGTTGAGTGCACTGAATATTGGTGCATGATTTAAAAAAATGTGCACACTAGAATATTGGTGCGCAATAAAAAAAGTTGTGTGCATTGGAAATTGGTGCGTGGTATAAAAATTGCGTGCACTAAATATTGGTGCACAATATAAACTGTTGCACACACTGGAATATTGGTGCGTGGTATTAAAAAGAGTCGAGTGCATTGAATATTGGTGCGCGGTATAAAAAGTTGAGCGCACTGGATATTGGTGTGTGGTATAAAAGTTGTGCGCACTTAATATTGGTTTATGAGGCGTGCACTAAATATTGGCATTGCACATTGTGGATCTAGTGCGTGTTGAATATTGGAGCATAATACAAAATTGATGTTCTTGCGGGCTTTAAAAAGGAAGAAGAAAAGAAGGATACCACATAGGCAAAATTGTCCTATAGTCTCAAAAACAAAACTGAGTCTGGATCCAAAAAAGTATTTTGGTAATAATTGCAGCATATTAAGTCATATTGAGATGGAATTTCTGAGGTTTTTCCGTAATAAGGAGGGATACAAAAGTTCTAGAGAGGGCCACTGGCCAATTATGCTCTGATTTTCCAGAAAAAGCAAATTACATGTTTTTGAAGATTAGGGTTAAGATCAATGGTAGGAACATAGTTACTATCGAAACTTGTACAAAGTGTCAGAAAAGAAAAAATGAAAATATTGTGTGAAGGAATTGGTTGGATTCTAAGGGGTTTGGAATGGGGATGCCGAAACAGGCCAAAATCCACTATTTGGGGCCACTTTTTGGGGATTTTTTGGGATTTTCCGAGGAGTAAAGGGGCCCCTAGATGGAAAATATAGAAAAATTTATTTACCCGACATTTTGTGTACTCATCAAGCCAGACAACTTGGGTTATTGAATTTTTTCCAAAAGTGCGTAGTTTGAGAGATAACGAGGTTGGCTAAAAATTCCAAGTGTGAAAAAAGGGGTGAAAAGGACAAAGTTGTCATTTCTAGATTACGACAGTTTTTGACTGGAGCATCAGAATGATAATATGAGAGTTTTTATAAATTGCCTATCACCTTTATTATCTATTTCTCATACAAAAGTTTCTATGGTTCTTGACATATTAACTTCTACAAGTAACAGAAGTTGGTGTATGGGATTGATTGCACTCGAATAAAAAGTATACAAAAGGGGTAAATTAACAATATTTAGATGACTATAACTTCTGCTTAGAGCTTAGAATTGAGCATGAAAGTAGTTGTTGAAAATATTTTGGAGAGGATAATCCTTCTATCAACCCAAAAAATTGATCTGGGTAGTTTAAGTTATAGTCAACGCAAAAGAAGACAATGAGTGGCATTATAAAGCATAAAAAATTATGCATTCTTTTCCATAACTGTGTATATATATTTGTCTAAAAAAAATTTTTGCATGCACATTTTCTTGCATAATTTGGAGGTGAAGGAAGGTAGTTTGGTTCTTTTATGAGAACCATAGTCATGCGGATGCCCAAGGGTCCCACAACCATGAGGAAGAGGCCAGAGGTCTATATGTCATCATGAGAAATGTTGAGACAAAGTCTAATGGAAGAAGAGATAGGTAGGAGTCTGTAATTATGAGAAGCATGTATAGAGAAGTGTAGAGCTATAGTGATGATACTGAAAATATTATGAAAGTTCAATAAGAGATACTACAGAACTTGAACATGCTACAGAGGCAAGCCAATAAAGACTCTGGCACAAAGAAAGTAAATAGTGCTAGACAAGTGACAACATCCAGATCCCATAGAAGAAGGGATGAGCATGTGAATGATAGAAAATCAAGGAGTATGAGTAAGCATGTCTCATGTCAAGAAGAAGAGGAGAAGGCTTGAGGAAGACATATTGCAAGGTGAACTCAGGAAAATCAAGACACCAACTTTCAATGGTGTGAACATGAAGGGAGAAGAGGTTGAGACCTGGCTGTTGGAAATGAAAAAATATTTCCAACTACATGATTATCTTTCCAGGGTAGAAACAAGAATTTCAACCTACCACTTGCAAGGAAAGGAAACCATGTGGTGGGATCAATTTAAGCAAGCCAAACACCTCCATGAGAGGAAGGTATCATGGAGGCTGTTCAAATGATGTTTCCAGGAGAAATATTTTCCAGAGCAATACTATGAGAGGAAGATGAAAGAGTTCTTTGAACTCAAATATGTTGACTTCATCAAGGATGAGAAATTCAAAATCCAAAGATTCCCAAGTGGGTTACCTCCCTTCCATAGTGACAAGATACAATATGATAACCCCAAGACTTTGGAGGGGACTATAAGGAGAGAAAAGCATCTTTATGAGCAAAGAAAAGGGAGGTCGGTCTTCCAAAAAGTTTGGAATGACAAGATGAAAGGAAATAGGGATCAAAGGTAGAATGGTTTTAAGCCACCCTTTTTCAGGAACCACTCCAAAGCGAATCAACAAGGACAATCAACCCATAATGAGCACAAGATAATAGATTCATTTGGAAAAAGGCCAAGGCAACTGTAAGTTTTAAACCTGTGCAGTAAAGCAATGCATATAGATTCTTAAGCAATACAAAAATTAATCAATGGCTCATACACAGAGTACATAGAGATTTTATACCGGAAACCCTCAATTGGGAAAACCTTTCTTATTTTCATTATATCTCGAATTTCACCATTCTCCATACAATATATACAATGTTTTTAGGTATTCCGTAGATACCAAAACCCTAATCCCTTAATCCAGGATTAATTTACAAATCCACTAAAAATAGAAAAATCCGCTAAAAATAGCAAAAAACCGCCCAACCGTCTAGGTGAAGGGATCGTCAGACGCAGTTGTCGTATTTGATGCGCCCACACACACACACACATGCAAAGAATATAACACATACCCAACATTCTCCCACTTGTTGTTTTCTTTGCATCCAGGGGTCCAGGGGATTATATAGTCAACAATCCAGGGCAACAATGCCCATTGTTACTCTACACCAGGAGAAATTTTCTGTGCTCACAGACTTTGTCAATGAATCTGTAACATTCTTCAAAGTGTCAACCTTTTCCAGTAACACCTTCTTTTCCTCAACCATGTCTCTCACAAAGTGATACTAAACATCAATATGCTTTGTCTTCGAATGATAAGATGGGTTCTTTGCCAGGAATATTGCACTCTGATTGTCACAGTCTAATCTCACTGCTTGTTGTACCAACCCAATACCTGAACACAATATTTGTAACCATATTGCTTCCTTGCTTGCATGGGTGGCTGCCATGTATTCATCTTATGTAGTTGAGAGTGCCACTACAACCTGTCTTTTGCTCATCCAACTGATTGCTCCTCCAAATAGGTTAAACACATACCCACTTGTAGATCTTCTGCGATCCAGATCTCCAGCCCAATCTGCATCAACAAAGCCATGTATGTCCA
>ML807673.1:142631-153964 GCA_009831015.1 Picea engelmannii
GCATTTAGATGTTCTGTCACAGAATCTCCATCTTCCATCCTAAGATGATATAGCTTCTTTCGAAGAAACAACTTGTTTACTAGGGACTTTGATTGATACAAATTCCCTAACTTATCCCATAGTTCCTTGGCTATAGATTCTCCTGAGACATTCAACAACACCGAATCTGCCAGGCAGAGTCGTATAGTACTCCTTGCTCTTCTGTCCAACTTGTCCCAATCTTCCTTTGACATACCAGTAGCTGGTGTACTAGTAGTTTGTGTACTGGTAGGTTGTGTACCAGTAGCCTATGTGCTTGTAGACGGTGTACCAGTAGGCTGTGTACCAGGATCCACAATGATCCATTGTTCTTTGTCTACAAGAAGGTCCTCCATCTTGAGCTTCCATAGCTCAAAGTTTTTACCATTGAACTTCTCTATCTCGATTCTAGATGAGCTCGCCATTCCTGTTTCTTTACTCGAATCTCCATTGCAAAAGCTCCCGCTAAACCCAGGTTTATCACATACACAAGATAAACTTGATCTATCAAGACTGAGCCAAACCCTCAACAACAAAGGCATCCCTTTGAAGCTAAAAACGAGCTCTGACACCACATGTAAGTTTTAAACCTGCGAAGTAAAGCAATGCATATAGATTCTTAAGCAATACAAAAATTAATCAATGGCTCCTACACAGAGTACACAGAGATTTTATACTGGAAACCCTCAACTGGGAAAACCTTTCTTATTTTCATTATATCTTGAATTTCACCATTCGCCATACAATATATACAATGTTTTTAGTTATTCCGTAGATACCAAAACCCTAATCCCTTAATCCGGGATTAATTTACAAATCCGCTAAAAATAGCAAAAAACCGCCCAACCGTCTAGGTGAAGGGATCGTCAGACGCAGTTGTCGTATATGACGCGCCCACACACACACACATGCAAAGAATATAACACATACCCAATAGCAACAACCTGTACAATGTTGAGGATCTGAGAGAAATCACTTATATATGGACTGCCCTCACAAAGATGAAAGAATGAAGACCGTCCACAACATTCAGGAGGTTGAAACATTTGAAGACATGGGAGGAAACATGATAAGGATTTATGCATCCTTGGACAACAAGCAAGCAGAGTATCAATCCCTCATGATTGAAGTGGAAGGGAAGATTGATAACCAACCCATATCAATTTTGATTGATTATGTAGCTAGCCATTGTTACATAAAATCTAACATTGTTGAAAGATTTCACTTGCAAAGGAGTAAACAAAAGAAATCTTGGTTATTTTAGTTAGCCACAGGGGCTAAGAGAAAGATCCATGAGTTGGTTAAAGATTGTCCAATAGACATGAATGGACTCAACACAAAGGTAGATGTGAACATCATACCATTGGGTTCATATGACTTCCTAATTGGCATGAATTGGTTGGAAAAACACCATGTTGTCCTAGACTATTACAACAAGAAAATAACTTGTCTTGATGAGGGAGGGAAGCAAGGAAAGATTCAAGGCATTCCAAGAGTTGTAGCCATTAGAGAAATTTCAGCCATGCAACTGAAAAAGAGTTCCAGAAAGGGGTGTCAAATTTTGCAGCCCATATGGAAGAGGAAACTAGAGATAAAGTGGTAAGTATTGAAGACGATATGGTCTTGAAATATTTTGAATATGTTTTTGGGGAAATCCCAAGATTGCCACCAAAGAGGGACATTGACTTCTCTATTGATTTGGTGCCAGGAGCTGCCCCAGTGTCCAAGACACCTTACTGAATGGGCACACCTGAATTAAAAGAGTTACAAATGCAGTTTGAAGAGTTGTTAAAGAAGGGGTATATACTCCCAAGTGTGTCACCTTAGGGAGCCCTAGTTCTTTTTGTGAAGAAGAAAGATGGAACCTTAAGGTTGTGTATTGATTTTATATAGTTGAATAAGGTCACAATAAAGAACGAATATCCTTTGCCAATGATTGATTCTCTTTTTGATCAGTTGAAAGGTGCAAGAATATTTTTCCAAGTTTGACTTGAGATAAAGTTATCATCAAGTGAGGATAAAGGAAGAGGATATCAACAAGACAACATTCAAAACAAGATATGGACATTATGAATTTATGGTAATTCCTTTTGGACTCTCAAATGCCCCAGTTGTTTTCATGTGCCTGATGAATGGAGTGTTCAGGGAGTACTTGGACAAGTTTGTGATTGTGTTCTTGGATGATATACTCATCTATTCAAGGACAAAAGAAGAGCATGAACAACATTTAAGAATGGTGTTGCAAGTTTTGAGAGAGCACAAATTTTATGCCAAACTAAGTAAATGCATCTTTTATCAAAAGAAGATTTACTACTTAGGGCATATTATATTAGCATATGGGATAAGAATTGACCTTGAGAAGATAGAGGACATTAGAGAATGTCCAGCGCCAAGAAATGTGATAGAGGCTAGATCATTTATGGGTATTGTCGGTTATTACCGAAGATTCATAAAAGAATTTTCAAATATTGCAAGTGCAAACGCTTCTTTGCAAAAGAAGGGAGTGAAATTTGAATGGACTCCCAAATGTGAAGAAAGTTTTCAATAGTTGAAAGATATTTTGACAAGTGAACCAATCTTAAAGATTGCATATCCAGATAAAGATTTTGTAGGCGTGCATAGATGCATGCAAGGAAGCGCTCGGTGGAGTTCTCACTAAAAAAGATCATGTGGTATGCTATGAGTCTCAAAAATTAAAGGAGCATGAGAGGAATTATGCTACACATGACTTGGAATTAGCAATAATTTTACATGTATTAAAAATGTGGAGAGATTACCTTATGGGGATAATATTTGAGCTAAGAACAAACAACTATGGTATGAAGCATTTTTTTGGACAACCAACATTAAATGCCTAAAAAACTAGGTGGTTGGAATTTTTGAGTGAATATGACTTCGAAATTAAGGACATAAAAGGAAAGGAAAATCAGGTGGTTGATGCACTCAACAAAAGAGCGCATGAAATGCATAATTCATCCATTAATATGTTCAACATAGATTTAAAAGATATAATTTCAGAGGTTGCAAAATTCAGATCAACAATATTTAAAAATAAAAGAAACATCATGACAAGACAATTTACAACAAAATTTTAGTTTTATGAGCTACAGGAGGATGGAAGACTCACGTATAGAGGAAAAATATATGTGCCAAATTCCAGTAGATGAAAAATATAGTGCAACGAAAAATGCACAATTTGCCATATGTTGGGCACCTAGGATATTATAAAATGATTGTAGCTATAAGAAGCCAATACTTTTGGCCATAGATGAAGAAAGAAGTGGCTAATTACATAGCCAGGTGTCTAGAATTCTAAAAGGTGAAAACAAAGCATAGACATCCAATGGGCCTGCTACAGTCATTGACCATTACTGAGTGGAAATGGGAAGTGGTTACAATTGATTTTATTACAAAGATGCCCAAAATAGAAGACAACATGATTCCATCATGGTGGTGGTAGATAAATTAACCAAGGCATCACATTTTATCCCTGCAAAAACAACACACAATGCATCAAATATTGTAGAGATCTACATGAAATAAGTTGTCATTCTACATGGGGTGCCTAAGGAAATTGTTTCAGATAGAGATCCAAAATTCACTTCTAATTTTTGGAAAGGTTTGTTCAAAGGATTTGGAACAAACTTAAATATTAGTACAAATTATCACCCAGAGTCAGATGGGAAAACAAAGAGGACTAACATAATCATTGAAGACATGCTAAGAATGTATGCGATGGACCAACCATCATTGTGGGAATATTATATCCACTTAGTAGAGTTTTCTTACGATAATGAGTATCGGGCCTCATTAAAAATGAGTGGGGTTGAAGCATTGTATACTAGGAACTGTAATACACCAGTGAGTTGGGATAACCCAATAGACATAGTTGTCATTGGACCAGATTTGTTAAAGGAAATGGAAGAGAAGATGACAAGGATTAGGCATAATTTAAAGGCTGCCCAAGATAGGTAGAAAAGTTATGCAGACAAGAACAATTTTTTCGAAGATTTTAAAGTGGGAGAACATGTTTTTCTAAAAGTGAAAGCGAGAAGGAGCTTGCTAAGATTGGGTTGCTACCCAAAGTTGGCAGCAAGATATTGTGGGCCTTTTAAAATATTAGAGAAGATAGGGCCAGTTGCATACATGCTAGCATTTCCTGCATCCATGAGAGTGCATCATGTATTTCATGTGTCATTATTAAAGAAATATGTTCATGACTCTAACCACACAATTGATTGGACTGTGATCCAGATGGAAAATTAAGGGGATTTCTGAGTGGAACCAATATACATCCTGGACTGGAAAGTCAAGGTGCTCGTGAACAAAGCTATAGGCTTGATAAAGGTTCAATGGAATTGCTATGGTCATGAAGATGCAACATGGGAGCATGGAGAAACTATGAGGAAGGAATACCCACAATTTTTTGTCAATTTTGAAGGAAACATACTGGTGCAGCATGATGAACTGGGAACAGTGAAGGGGACACATTCCTTGGGTTAGTGTGTGGAGAGAAATATGGGATTTTGGTTGGGACTGCTATTGGAGGGTAAATAATTGTAGAATTTGGTTTTCCTTTCTAAATATTGTAATGTGATGTAAATTTGTATATGTATTCGACATGGTGTTGTGCACCGAGGATGGTGTACAATTGTAGGGGTGGAGGAATGTAACATCCCCAATATAATCCCTGGTTTAATTAATGCATAATGTTGATATGAATGTGGCTATGGCCAACAAATGTAATATGTAGACCATATTTTTTTGTTTTTAAATAAATAAAATGTGATACCATCTATTGGGAAATATGGATAGAAACGAGGGCTGATTTTCCAAAAGAGAAGAGGATGTCTAAGAGGGGTCCAAGGGGGGAATTAATTATGGGTATTAATTCAACCCATATCCCTTGAATTTTATTATCGTTGGGGATAACTTCTAATTTTCTATTTGAGTGTATGAGAGCCCAATTGTTAAACTCATGTAAGAGGTGTTAATATTATGGTAGCTTCAGGAGGTATGAACCTCTATTGTGACCTATGCCAAGATTAGAATATTTCGGAAGGAAGTAGAGAAGTAAAAGAAACCCTAGATGAGATGTCAGCTGTAGAAATATAATTAATATGAATTAATTAGTACCCAGAAGGAGAAGTCGGCCCCAGTAAGTCTTCTAGAACCACTATAAATACATGGCACTAGTTCTCATTATTCACATTCTCAGAATTGCAGAGAGCCAGTTGTGCGCACTGCAGTTGGCAGTTTTGTGCGCAATTTTTTGGGGAAGGTGTTGCACCGGTTTTCTGGGTGGGACTATCTAATCAGCTTTGGTTTCTATTCTTGCTTGGTGCATTAGACTTGCTTGGTTATTGATTGCTACCAGTATTCTTCTCTGTCAAGGTCAAGGTGCTTAGAGGGTGGCTTTGGCCTATGGTTGGGTGAAAAGGGTATTGTCAATGGTAAAATGAGCACAATCCTTCATATTCTAACTGGTTATGGGCCCACACCTCCTTCATTCAGCCTAAATTCTAGAAGAAAGCATAACCGCTAGGATATTGAGCTCGCTGAGGAACTGCCGCTAGGGTTACTAGCAGGAGCAGCCTCCAAGACACTGCCGCTAGGGTTACTAGCAGAAGCAGTTGCAGAAACCCTAATCTCATATCCAACACCTTGTGATGGAGCATCTCGCTCAAGAAGAAGATATTCAGATGCGCCTTAAATCAACGCACCTCTTGGCTCTCTTAGAAGACAGAAACGACGAAGTTGAAGTTTTCGATCAAGGCATGACCAGTTACTAGTCAACCAAAGACATGAGTGAAATGATCAATCTTTTACACTACTCAACACTTACCAGAACGATTGAAGATGACATGTGGATAATCAATAGTGGATATTCTAGGCACATGACGGGAGATCAAGCCAGACTCTCAAATCTAAATGAGAAGAAGACCTTGTACAAGGTAGAGCTTGGAGACAAAACCACTTACCTCGTGGAAGGATTTGGACAAGCCTCCATCAAAATGAAAATAGGTAACTATGTTCACTTAAGCAATGTTTTATATGTACCTGGTTTAGAAAAGAATCTTGTATCGATATCATGCCTAGAAGACAAAGGAAACAGAATAGCCTTCGTGGATGGAAAGGTGTTATCTTAGCATAAAGACTCCAGCATAGAGAATGCTAGGGTTATTGGAAGTCGTGAAGGAAATCTATATAGACTACTAGAACATAATGAAGAAGCTCTCGTACATGACGAAGTCAACCCTAATGAGCTTTGGCATAGAAGGTACGCTCACATCAACTATCAAGCATTACCTTTTCTCGGAAATATGGTTGAAGGAATACCAGAATAGAAATCTACACACGAAGGAATTTGCAAGGGATGTGCCCTTGGGAAGAATATCAAGAAACCATTCCCAAGAAGAAACAATAGATCTAAGGAGATTCTAGATCTGATACACTCAGATGTTTGCAGTCCGATGCCAGTAAAATCTCTAGGAGGATCTTCTTACTACATAATCTTCATAGATGACTATTCAAGAAAGACTTGGCTATATCTACTAAAGACAAAAGACGAAGTATTCAACAAGTTTCAAGAGTTCAAAGCAGAAATAGAAAATCTCACGAATAAGAAGATTAAGATGTTAAGAACTGATAATGGTGGAGAATAAACATCAAAGGAATTTGTTGCATTCTGCAAATTGGCAGGGATTAGGAGGGAGCTGTCTGTTCCTCATAATCCTCAACAAAATGGTGTAGCAGAAAGAAAGAACAAAACCATTGAAGAAACCATAAAAGCATTACTAAATGATCAAGGTCTATCCATGTTCTTATGGGGTGAAGCAACAATGACAACAATATATGTGCAAAACAAAATTCCTCATCGTATATTGAAGGACATGACACCAGAAGAAGCTTTCTCAGGTAAGAAACCTAATGTGGAAAATCTAAGAATATTTGGATGTCCTGTTTACTCTCACATTCACAAGGATAAGAGGAAAAAACTAGAACCTTTAGGAAAGAAAGGGATATTCGTGGGATACAGTGATTCATCCAAATATTATAGAATATATATTCTAGAACAACACAAGATCGAAGTCAATAGAGACGTAACATTCAATGAGAAGATGGCCTTCAAGAAATCCATAGAAGAAACTATAGAAGAAGAAGAGATTGAATAACTTAACAAAGAAAGCACAGAAAATGAAAATGACGAAAATGAACTACCTGATCATCCTATGGAGCCATGTGAAAACATTGATTCAGATATTGTACCTAAGACCAAGAAAAGACCAGCTTGGCTTGAAGCTACCTTACAAGACGCAAAAAGACTCAAGGTTGCAAAAGGAACATTCAGAAAGAGTAAAAGACCTAAATGATTCTCAAGTTATGCAACATACATGACAAAGCTTCTAGATGAAGAACCTACCACATTTGAAGAAGCAGTTCAAAAGGGACAATGGAAAGAAGCTATGGTGGAAGAACATCAATCCATTATGAAAAATTAGGTATGGGAAATCGTACCAAGACCTAAAGAAAAATCGGTTGTAACTTCAAAATGGGTGTACAAGATCAAACATGCAGCAGACGGAAGCATGGATAAATACAAGGCAAGATTTGTAGCTAGAGGGTTATCCCAGAAGGAGGGAGATGATTATGACAAAACATTTGCTTCGGTGGCTAGATATACTTCCATCAGAGCTATCATATCTCTTGCCACTTCCATGGGATGGAACTTACATCAGATGGATGTAAAGACAACCTTCCTCAATGGAGTTATTGAAGAAGAAGTATATATTGAACATCCTCAAGGGTTTGAGGTACATTCTAGAGACACTCACATTTGTAGATTAAAGAAAGATGTATATGGACTCAGGCAAGCTCCAAGGGCTTGGTATGCCAGAATGGAGAACTATCTAACGAGACTTGGTTTCTCCAAGAGTCATGCAGATCCAAACCTTTACTATAAAGTCATGGAAAAAGCACCTGTAATCCTACTACTATATGTTGACGATCTATTCATAATAGGTGAAGAGTTTCTCATCATCCAGTGCAAGAAGGAATTAGCTTCTGAATTTGATATGAAAGATCTAGGTCTCATGCATTATTACTTGGCACTAGAAGTATGGCATAAGCATGGTGAAGTATTCCTTGGACAAGGAAAGTACGCAATAAAGATTCTTAAAAAATTTGGAATGATGGATTGTAAGTCCATGGACACTCCTATGAATGCAGATATAAGAAAAGTGAAAGATCCAGATTCTGATCCAGTAGATCCATCTCTATATCGACAACTAATTGGGTCATTGATGTATTTGGTAAATACTCGACTAAGCCAGTTCCAGGTGGAACCAAGACATGAGCATTGGATAGCTGCAAAGCATGTATTAAGATATATTCATGGAACAATAAACTATGGTTTGAGATATACCGCATCTAGCAATATACAGGTTCATGGGTTCACAGACTCAGATTGGGCAGGAAGTGCAGAAGACAGAAAGAGCACTTCAGGTATGTGTTTTAGCTTGGGCTCCGCTATGATATCTTGGGGTAGCAGGAAACAAAAGTCTGTTGCACTCAGAAAAATAGAAGCAGATTATATCGCAACATGTGAAGCATGCAATGAAGAAATATGGTTAAGGAAGTTAATCTCCGACTTATTTGATCAGATTCCAGAATCAACCATAATACATGGTGATAATCAGAGTTGTATAATATTATCAGAACATCCCGTGTTTCATGAAAGGTTGAAACACATTGAGATCAAATACTACTTTATTCGAGATAAAGTCCAAGAAGGAGAGGTAAATCTCGAGTATATCCCCATTGATGAGCAGACAACAGACATTCTGACAAAACCTCTATCCAGAACAAAGTTTGCATATTTCTGAGAGAAGATGGGGATCATGGAAATAACTCCCTTAGCTGAAAGGGAAGACTCTCCAGGTTAGGAGGGAGCACTAAAAAATATTATTGAAACATTTATATTTGTGATTGAAAAATAGTCCAGATTGGACAGATTCTTTCCTGTTCGGAAAGTGGAATGAGATTTTTGACGAACATCGATTTCCCATTGTGGTTAACATGGGAAATGGTCCAGATTTCTGATGTGTCATAGACAACGATTTCCCATTGTGGTTAACATGGGGAGTAGTCTAGGGAAGTCTCTCTTCTTGAGGTTTACTCAAGAATACCGGCCTGCCTTGACGGACAACGATTTCTCATTGTGGTTAACATGAGGAATGGTCTGTTTTGGAGGTTGATACAGGACGGTATTTTCCTCTTGTGGTTAACAAAGGAACTGGTCTGGATAGTCATTCCTTAGGGTTTATACATTCTCTCTAGGGTGCACTTTGATTAGTGTAGGAGGAATGGCCCAGGGTGGGGAATGGCCCAGGGCGGGGAATGGTCCAGGCTCACCAATCAGGAACATGAATTTCTTAGGGTTTATACATTCTCTCCAGTGTGCACTTTGATTAGTGTAGGAAGAATGGCCCAGGGTGGGGAATGGTCCAGGTTCAGAAGACAAGACAATTATTCTTCCTTGCTTGAGAGGAATAGTCCAGATATCTCATTGTTCTACTATGAGGGCAGATATTGATTCATATCTCACAGACGTGAGTGAAAGGTTGGCCCAGATGATTCATTCTATTTTAAAAATATTTTTCTATGCAGGTTGGCATCAGAGGATTTTTATGGAGACTATCTGTTTCCAGATAGTAGAGATATACTACTGTGGTGGATTTGTTCCACTGTTTGTGACTATGTGTCATGGTTTTAGTAGTTGCGTACTACCATGGATAAACACAGGTGTGTTCTATAAATTGATATTGTACCAGTTGTCATAGGAGATTATCCAGTTGGATAATAATGATAGTGCTCGTGATACTACCAGTTGAATGGTTTGTTTGTGCTCAACACCATACCTCCCTAGCTAGGAGGGAGTGTTAATATTATGGTAGCTTCGGGAGGCATGAACCTCTATTGTGACCTATGATGAGATTAGAATATTTCGGAAGGAAGAAAATAAGTAAAAGAAACCCTAGACGTGACATCGACTGCAGAAATATAATTAATATGAATTAATTATTACCCAGAAGGAGAAGTCGGCCCTAATAAGTTTGTCGGAACCACTATAAATACAGGGTGCCAGTTCTCATTATTCACATTCTCAGAATTGCAGAGAGCCAGTTGTGCGCACTGCAGTAGGCAGTTTTGTGCGCAATTTTCTGGGGAAGGTGTTGCGCCAGTTTTCTAGGTGGGACTATCTGATCAGCTTTGGTTTCTATTCTTACTTGGTGCATTAGCCTTGCTTGGCTATTGATTGCTACTAGTATTCTTCTCTGTCAAGGTCAAGGTGCTTGGAGGGTGGCTTCGGCCTATGGTTGGGTGACAAGGGTATTGTCAATGGTAAAACGATCACAATCCTTCATATTCTAACAAGAGGGTGGGTGTGAGTGTCACATACAATAGTTATTGGAGAGCATAGGGGTACTGAAGTACAATCAACATTGGGAAGAGTGAGTAGTCAACTGTCTTTGGAAAATAGAGGAAATTTGTATGGGAAATTACAAACAGTTTTACATATCGAGTTTTATATGAACAACGAGTAGAGAGAAGAGAAAAATAACATTCGAGATAGAGCAAGAAGGCTGGGTGAATTCTGGAGCATGCTGGAGCATTTTAGAGCTAAAGATTGAAGAGCCAGGTTGTCAGTCCTAAAGAGTGAACTCTTGTGTGATTTTCACTGTAACACCAAGTGTTATTGTTGTTGTTGGTAATTTTCTTGGCAGTGATTTCCCTTGAGTTCCCAATAGAGAGATTCCCAGTTAATTGTGCTAGAGAAATTGATAAATGAATGAGACACCCGATGGACTGAGAGCAATGAAAGGGTACATTCCTTGGGTTGGGTAGGTCAAGAAGAAGAGAGTTGGAGCAAATTCAGGATAGTTGTAGGAGAATACCAGTGGGTTGTGGGATATTGAGTTATGAGTGGACAATGAGAGGCACCCTTTTCTTGTGGATTCCTAGCCCCAGCTTGGGGGTGACTTGTTGTTAAGATTTGGAACAACAAGTATATGGTTGGGAGGAATGCCCTTCCCATTAAGCTAGTTGCACAACTATTTTAAAAGGATAAGTGTTAATGTGTTTTCCTAAGTTAATGTATGAGTTTAACCACTTTGTGTTTTACTCTATGCATGACAATGAATTATATGTTGTTGTGGTGAAATTATTAGATGCATTTATGTTCTTAACTAGTATGGAAAATTGCTAGAGCTTGATTGCCACATTGTTCGTAATTCGAGGTTTAAATGTATTTG
>ML807673.1:154064-168359 GCA_009831015.1 Picea engelmannii
CTTTGTGTTTTACTCTATGCATGACAATGAATTATATGTTGTTGTGGTGAAATTATTAGATGCATTTATGTTCTTAACTAGTATGGAAAATTGCTAGAGCTTGATTGCCACATTGTTCGTAATTCGAGGTTTAAATGTATTTGTTAATCGATTTTAGTAGTAGCGGTAATAGATTTCGGCATGGTGCTTGAATTGTCGCGCGCGCTAGGAATAGTTGCCATGCGCAGTATAAATCTTGTTGCGTGCGCGTTGTGAATAGTTGTCGTGTGCAGTACAAAGGTTGTTGTGTGCACGGTTTGTCTCAGTGAGGAGGTGACATTCATGTTAGCTAGCATGATGTAGTTGCATTTAAATAATTGGTATATGTAATGGATAAATCTATATATAATTCATAGTTGGTAAGCTACAAGAATTTAGTTAACTGGGAAATTTCGAATTTATGTGTATTTTCTGCAAGTAATGTTCCTCGGTTAAGCTGGGGGACTTTACACTTATCTTCTTGATTTTTGCTAGAGAAACTTCTCGATCAAAATGGTGTGTGGAGTTTTCAAAACGTCCAACATTTCAAAAACTCCACACACATTTTTGATCCAGAAGTTTCTCTAGCATTATGACTAATTGTGGAAACCTGCATACACAGATTCTTGATTTTTTCCAAGATTCATTTGTGTGTATAATCCAATGAGTGCCAATAAACTAGAATCACCTCTAATACATATTTCATCATAGTTAATCTCCCACCTTTGGATAATCTTCCATTATTCCACAAATACATTCTCTTCTCTATTTTGTCTATGAGCCATCTCTAATCATTAATCCCATAATCATTTGGCTTTAAAAGGAAACCCAAGTACTTAAACCTTACTTGAAAATCAACATGTTGAGAGGGAAAGATCTAAAGAAGCATCATAATTTCATCCTCTTCTACCCATTAAAAGAAATGGAAGATTTATGTACATTTACCATCATTCCAATTGCTGTGATATATAATTCTAAGATTACTTTAAACTTATTTGCATCCCTCCATAAACCATCTTAGAATTGTAAAACATATCCACAAAAATCAAGTGGGATAAATAAAGACATCATTGTAACCTTATACCATCACATGCTCAAAATGTATGTAATGGACTGGCCATCAAAGTGGGAAGATTATATCCACTTAGTAGAGTTTTCTTACAATAATGGGTATCAGTCCTCATTAAATAATGAGCCCATTTGAAGCATTGTATGCGAGGAAGTGTAATACACTAGTGAGTTGGGATAACCCAACAGACATAGTTGTCATCGGACTGGGTTTGTTAAAGGAAATGGAAGAGCATATGACAAGGATCAGGTAGAATTTAAAGGCTTCCCAAGACATGTATAAAAGTAATGTAGAAAATAACAGAGTTTTCAGAGATTTTAAAGTGGGTGAACATGTTTTTCTAAAAGTGAAAGCAAAAAGGAGTTCGCTAAGATTGGGTTGCTACCCAAAGTTGGCAGTAAGATATTATGGGCCTTTTAAAATCTTAGAGAAGATAGGGCCAGTTGCATACATGCTAGCATTTCCTGTATCCATGAGAGTGCATAATGTATTTCATGTGTCATTATTAAAGAAATATGTTTCTGAATCTAACCACATAATTGATTGGATTGTGATCCAGGTGGAAAACGAAGGGTATTTCCGGGTGGAACCAGTATGCATCATGGATCAGAAATTCAAGGTTTCCATGAACAAAGCTATATGGTTGGTAAAGGTTCAATTGACCTACTATAATCCTGAATATGCAACACGAGAGCATGAAGAAACTATGCGGGAGGAATACTCGTAATTTTTTGTCAATTTTGAAGGAAACATAAATTGAAAATGCAATACTCCATTTTTCAGAAGCTAGAGTTCCATAAACACATCTCAAAATTTTGCTCACCTGTGTTGATAGCCCTGATAAAAGAATGGTTCAACTTGATGGACTAGGAACAATGAAATGGGCACATTCCTTGGGTTAGCAGGTGGAGAGAAATATGAGATTTTTGTTGGGACTGTTGTTGGAGGGTAAACAATTTTAGAATTTTGTTTTCTTTCTGAATATTGTAATGTGATGTAAATTTATATATGTATTCGGCATGGCGTTGTGCACCGAGGACAATGCACAATTGTAGGGGAGGGGGAATGCAACATCCCCACTGTAATCCCCAGTTTAATTAATACATAATGTTGATATGAATGTGGCTATGGACAACCGATGTAATACGTGGAATGTGTTTTTTGTTTCTAAATAAAGAAAATGTGATACTATTTGCTGGGGAATATGGATAGAGATGGGGGATGATTTTCCATAAGAGAAGATGGTGTCTAAGAGGGGTGCAACGGGGAAATTAATTATGGGTATTAATTCAACCCACATCCCTTGAATTTTATTATCATTAGGGATACCTTCTAATTTTTTGTTTGAGTGTATGAGAGCCCAATCATTAAACTCATGTAAGAGGGTGGGTGTGAGTGTCACATCCCATACTTATTGGAGAGCATTGGGGGGTGGGGGAGGGGGGGCGGCTGAAGTACAATCAACATTGGGCAGAGTGTGTAGTCAATTGTCTTTGGAAATCAAAGGAAATTCGTATGGGCAATTACAGACAATTTTACATATTGAAGTTTACATGAACAACAAGCAGAGAGCAAAGAAAAAGAGAATTAGAGATAGAGCAAGAAGGTTGGGCGAATTCTGGTGCATGCTGGAGCATTTTGTAGCTAAATATTGAAGAGCCAGGTTATTAGTCTTGAAGAGTGAACTCTTGTGTGAGTTTCACTGCAACAACAAGTGTTGCTATTTTTGTTGGTAGTTTTCCTGGCAGTGAGTTCCCTTGAGTTCCTAGTAGAGAGATTCCTAGTTAATTGTGCTAGAGAGACCCCTATAAATGAATGGGACACCCGATGGACTAATAGAATGAAGGGGTACATTCTTTGGGTTGGGCAGGTCAAGAAGAAGAGAATCGAAGAAAATCTGGGATAGTTGTAGGAGAATACCAGTGGGTTGTGGGATATTGAGTTGTGAGCAGATGGTGAGAGGTAACCTTTTCTTGTGGATTTCTAACCCCAACTCGGGGGTGTCTTGATTTTGAGATTTGGAGCAACAAGTTTATGGTTGGGTGGAATGTCCTTCCCAAGCAACTGGTTGCACAACTATTTAAAAAAAATAAGTGTTTATCTGTTTTCCTGAGTTAGTGTATGAGTTTAACCGCTTTTCATTTTACTCTATGCATGAGAATGAATTATATGCTATTGTGGTAAAATTATTAGCTGCATTTACGTTTTTAATTAGTATGGGCAATTTCTTGAGCTCAATTGCCATGTTGTTCGTAATTCAAGGTTTAAATGTATTTGTTAATTGATTTGAGTAGTAACTGTGATATATTCCGACGTAGTGCTTGAATCGTCACGCATGCTGGGAATAGTTGTCATGCGCAATACAAAGCTTGTTGCGTGTACATTGTGCATAGTTGTCACGTGCAGTACAAAGGTTGTTGCACACACAAATTTTCTCAGTGAGGAGGCAACATTGATGTTAGCTAGCATGATGTAGCTACATTTAAATAATTGACATGTGCAATGGTTAAATCTATGTATAATTCATAGCCGATAAGCTACAGGAATTTAGTTAACTGAAAAATTTTGAATTTATGTGTATTTGCTGCAAATAATGTTCCTCAATTAAGTTGGGTGACATTACACTTATCTTCTTGATTTTCGCTAGAGAAACTTCTAGATCAAAATTGTGTGTGGATTTTTTGATTTTCATTACTGCCACACTAAGGCCTTTAGTTATGATTAGAAATAGAAATGGAGATAATGGGCATCCCTACCTAAGACATTTGGAGGGTTTGAGGAAACTAGAGGTTGAGCCATTAATTAGTATTGCAAAGAATTTAGAGGATAGACACCCCATACTCCAATTCACCACAAGTACACAAAATTCAATGTGTATCAACATTTATCTCAAGTACAACCAATTGGCTTTATCATATGCCTTGAATATGTCCAATTTTAGAACCATTGCTAAGAGATTTTTAGTTTTGATGGAGTGCGATTCTTCTTGAGCCACACTAGTGGCATTATGGATTTGTCTCCCATGAAGAAAACCAAAATGTTATTTAGAAATGATTTTAGAAATTGTATATTGTAAAAATTCTCACCTAAGAATCTAGTTGCAAAGAAGAAACTAAATTGCTAAGCACAATAATCTAGCGGCCAAAAAGAAAGAACACTTGCAATCATGAGACCAAAAAGAAATAAGATAGAAACAACTATTGAATTCATGTCTTACAATGAGAGAGTGATACATATATAGAACTCTCCATGAGAGAAGAAGTGTGCACTAGGGTTAGGGATTCCTTATGTATGCACATGTGACTCCAAAATTAACTAGCAGTAAGTGGAGTTAACTAGCCAAAAATGGAGTTGGCTAGTTATAAATGGAGTTGACTATTATTGGAATTAGAACTTCCAAAAATAAGACTAGTAGTAAGTGGAGTTAATTGGCTAATAATAAAGTTAAACATTGTAGTATACCTAGGGAGGTAATATGGGAGGTATCCAACAAGAATGGGGTTATGTATTATTATTTGAGGCCCTTCAATGTAAGGTGGACTAGGTCCACTATATTATTAAATAAAGCCCACTTTGGTAGCTAGATATAATAAATAGGCTTTCTAGAAGATTCTTTCTCTAGAATATTCCTAGAAGATAGAGAATGCTATATAAAGAAGTGTAAGCAATGTATTGGAACATGGTGAAGAATATTCATATTGTAACAAACAAGTATTGTTTGAGGACTGCATTCCTTCCATAAGGAATAATATATGGTGTTACCCTACTTCAAGGGTTTTGTCTATTTCTTATGTTCAATATCTTGGTGAATGGTTTTGTGTATTTTTTGTTGAATATTAAGGGTTATTTTTGAAGTATATTTGCAGATATATTAAGGTATTTAGCAATTGGTATCAAAGCACTTTCCTTGGCAGTAATTGTGGGATTTTTTTTTCTTTCTATTTTACAGAATTTTCGAAGAAGAAAAAGAGGGCCACGACCTTCCGGAAAAATCCTGTAGTTTTTTGTGTAGAATTTGCAGAAACTGGTTGTATATCTAAGTTCCTCTTGGAAAAACAACCAATTAAAAAAAATAAATCGTTTGAAACAGAGTTCGAAAAACAAAGATATCATCATTTTAAAATCTGCTCATTTTCAGGGTTTTCTGCAGATGACCGCACGATTTTTTTGATTTCTGTAGCATCTAGGGCCGAATTTTCCCAAATAAATTAAATATCTTAGTTCCTCTCACAATTTCAACCAATTTCAAAAAAACAATCGTCCAAATCGGAGCACCGAAAGTGAAGATATAGCCTATTTAAAATCAACCATTTTCTAGGGTCTTCGTGATGACGATGGGACTGTAGAGATCATACTTTTTCACATGATGCTAAGATTGCTACCAGATCAATGCCATTGGATAGAGAATTTTCATAGATTTCTTTTGGTATATTATATGTGGTGTTTGCAATGGATACTTTCTTTCAAATCCTCATGGAACTTCAACGACAACTGGAAGCCTTCAAGACAACATTTCAAGAGTTCAAAGTTGAATGGAAAGAGATGCGTAGTCTGCAGGACATCATGGATGAATATAATCAAGAAGAGTAGTCTTGGTATTATTTTGAGGCCGATTGTGATGTTTGGTATATGGATAGTTGTCATTTTTGGGATGACAACCACTGCATTCTCTATCTTCTAGGAACATTCTAGTGAAAAAATCTTTTAGAAATCCTATTTATTATATCTAGCTACCATAATGGGATTTATTTAATAATATAGTGGACCTAGTCCACCTTACATTGAATGACCTTCACTAATAATACATCACCCCATTTCCATTGGGTACATCCCATATTACCTCCCTAGGTATACTACAGAGAGACAATTTTCTATTGCCAAAACCCCTTAGCAGAATAGAGTAGTAGAAAGAATGAACACAACGGTTCAAGAAATGGTCATGGCCATGCTTGATGAATCGGAAGTACCCAAAACCTTTTGGGGATAAGTTTTTCAAACTATTGTAAACATTCTAAATAAAGCACACATAAGAGTAATCAACAATCAAACCCCTTATGAGTTATGACATGGCAGACCAACATCAATAAAGCACTTCAATATTTTTGGAAGCAAATGCTACATTAAAAGAAATGAAGACAACTTAAGTAAGTTTGATTCTAGAGCTGATGAAGGTATCTTGTTAGGATACTCCTCCATAAGTAAATGATACAAGTGCTGCAACAAAAGACTCCACAAGATAGTTGAGAGTATATATGTAAAAGTAGATGAAATACCATTTCATCTAGTGAGACACCAACATCATGATGACTCATATGAAGAACCAATCAACAATGAACCACAAGATGATCGAATGAATAAACATCAAGAATAAGAGGATTCAAAGAAAGAGGAGAGAATGGAAACTCCATAGCCAAAGTTCCCACCAAGGTATGTTCAAAAATATCATTCAGAAAGTCAGATTATTGGAAACAAGGAAACATGTGTACAAACTAGAAGAAAACTTATAGATACATATAGCTCTACAAATTTTGGATTGTTGTCTATGATTGAACCCCAAAATTTTGTGCAAGCTAGACATGATGACCACTGGGTCAAAGCCATGAATGAAGAACTAGACCAAGTAGAGAAAAATAAGACTTGGGATCTTGTCCCAAGACCAAATAACAAGAATGTAATTGGAACTAAATGGGTATACAACAAGTTAAATGAATATGGACAAATAGTTAGAAACAAGGACAAATTGGTATGCAAAGGGTATGCTCAAGTTGAAGGAGTGGAATTTGAAGAAACGTTTGCCTCTGTTGCAAGAATTGAAGCTATCAGGACATTTTTGGCTTTTGCATGCTACAAAAAATTCAAAGTCTACGAAATGGATGTCAAATCAACTTTTTTAAATGGTGACCTTGAGGAATAAGTTTATGTGGAGCAACCAGAAGGATTCCTGCTAACTGAAAAAAAGGATTATGTTTTCCAATTAAAGAAATCCCTGTATGGGATAAAATAGGCTCCAAGAGCTTGGTATTTGCATCAACAAGGATTCAAAAAGGGAACTACTGATAACAACTTATACATCAAAGCTGAAGGTAATGATCTGTTAATTACTGTAGTGTATGCCGCTGATATTATTTTTGGAAGTAACATTGAATTAATTACCAAGAAGTTTGCAGCTGCAATGTAACAAGAGTTTGAGATGCCCATGTCAGGAGAAATCTCCTTTTTTCTTGGTTTATAGATTCATCAATCAGAAAAGGAAATTTTCATTTCTCAAGGTAAATATCTCAAGGAAATCTTGAAGAAATTTGGCATGGAAAACTGCGCACCAGTAAGCACTCCCATGACTGATAGTTGTAAACTCAACAAGGATGATGATGCTGTAGAAGTAGATCAAACCATGTACAAGTCTATGATAAGCAGTTTAATCTATCTCACAACTTCAAGGCCTGACATCATATAAGCAGTGGGTTTGGTAGGCAGGTTTCAAGCCAACCCTAAGGAAACTCATGTTCTTGCGGTTAAAAGAATATTTATATACTTGCAAGGCACTGTTGATTATGGCTTGTTGTATCCAAAATAAACAAATCTTGTTCTCAAAGATTTTACAAATGTAGACTAGGCATAAAGTTTTGATGATAGAAAAAGCACCAGTAGAGGCACATTTTTCCTTGACAGGTGTTTAGTCTCCTGGCTCAACAAGAAATAAACTTCCATTTCTCTCTCTGCAGTTGAAGTCGAATATATAGCTACGACATCTTGTTGTACTCAAGTGTTATGGATTAAAAACAATCTCAAGGATATTCAAGTTCCCTGTGATCAGCCTGTCTCTATCATGTGCGAAAATACCAGTGCTATTAATCTCTCTAAAATTCCTTTTCAACACTCTAAGACTAAGCATATACCAATCAAATATCATTTTCTCAAAGAACAGGTTCAGGATCAGGTGGTAAAATTAGAGTATGTTCCTTCCAAAGAGTATATTGCAGACATTTTTACCAAGCCATTACCAAGAGAACCCTTTGAGTGTCTTAGACAGAGGTTGGGTGCGATCTCGTCTTCCCTTATTCAGTAAAGAACATAGTTCACCACTTCCTAGGTGCACTGTTGACCACATAGTATGATTTGAAAGTTACGATTCATTGTATTCTTCCTTGGGAAAAAAGGGGGAAAAGGTGAAACTCTAATTACAACAAGAAAACACAAGAATGAGGCTTGAAATATCAGGAAAGGAAAATGTGAAGTTTACAATAAAACCTTTCTCCCACATGTAGCAGGAAACACTACAAAACCAAACATATATATATTCAAACTAACATTGTGTTCTTTGAATTGAAGGTTGTACTATGCACACAGATTGTCCAGTCTAGGGGGGGTGGCATCTTTGCAAGAACAATTGAATTTATGCATGTTGCATCAACTACGGGCGAATTAGATACACCTTAGGAAACGATGCATGCAGTCACACATAAATTGTTTTTTATTGAAATTGAATGTAGCTTCTAAAGGTGCCCCATTTGCTGCTATCACAATTGGCATTCGATGGTATTTTGTTTAAGGATGCTTTTGTGCACGTACAGAGGCCCGGAGGAGAGCATATCCAAAGTCTTTCTTTGTCATTGTTGTCAAAGGGGGAGAATAAGGCCATTGATTTGATAGTTGTGCAGATTGAAAGTGGGGGCAACCTTGAGTTGGTAGTTGCATGCGCAAAAGGCCATTGATCTGGCAGTTGAGGACATTGAAAGGGGGAGAAAATTAGCATAAAGGCCGGTGCTTTGGCAGTCATCTTTCAGAATAGAGAAGCACCCATTTTGGTTTCCATCAATGACAAAGGGAGATTTTATTGTGCATATGTTGTCATTGATGTCAAAATGATCATGGAAATAGTCATTTATAGCTCAATAACAGACATAAGAAGTCGTAAAAAGATGAAATCAGAGTGCATGCAAAACAACAAGATGACTTGTGACGCAGTTCAAAAATGTAGTGCAATGAAGTGAACTGTGACAAATCCCCTTGTTCACGATTGCAGATCGGGTTAGAGGATGTTGGTGTTGCAGTGTGACGATGGATATGCAATGATTGCAGGTGCCTTGAGCCAGTGCAACGAATGGTGCAATAGAATACAATGAGACGAAGCCGATGTGACAAGCGATTGAGTAGACTGCGACATAATGAGTGGAAGTTTAGCAGTTGTGTGAATGAGCCACCAAGGGAACTTACAGTCTGATGGGGTAATTCAGTGAGCACACTAGAAGACAAATGTGAAAAAATGAAGACTCATGAATTGAGTGTTGTGCTCTGTTTCTATCTGTGAAGTGGATGCTCTATATAACATAATGTGATTTTTTGCGTCATTCTTCAAGAGATGCTTTGATGATCTAGAGCTCAGTCGTAGGAAGATTTGGTCCATTTTTTTTAGTCAAAGAATGTCCACAACATAACTGTCTTGCGTCTACATACTTTATTTAGATAAAAGTGTAACTAACAAGACTTTGATATAGTCAAGATTTGTCCACAATATAACTGTCATGGGTCCACATACTTTATTTGGACAAAATTGTAACTAACAAGATTTTGGTGTGGTCAAAGTTTGTCCACAATGTAACCATTACACATCCACATACAGGAAGGTGAACTTAGGAATTTTTTTTATAAATATGGATGTGCTCTGATTGAGCAGAGCGGTGAAATAAGAGGAAATAATGTATTGTAATTATTAAAAGGAATTGAACTGTAGATTTGTCAGTTCGTGTTGAAGAAGTTTAGTGATGTAACAATTTTTTCTGAATTAAGGGTGGCAGGGTGGTGCTAGGGTGAGTTGAAGCCCACCGAGGATTGGATTCCTCATCATTTGTAACATGTTGGTGCTTGAGAGGATTGGTGTCCTCATTATCTGTGAGAGGTTGGTGCCTGAGAGGATTGGTGTCCTCATTATCTACGATAGGTGGGTGCCTGTAGAGATGAAAAATTATAATTTGTAAGTTGGTGCTTGTAGAAGAACATAAAGAAAATGTTCTATGGTTTTCTCCCGCATTGGGTTTCCACATAAAAATCCCGGTGTACTGTGTTGTTTTGATTTCTGCATGTTTAAAATAACATAAACAACTGAAAGGAAAGAAAATTCAGTAAGTTAATATAATACTGATTCACCCCCCCCTCTCAGTATTACTGTGGGTCTCAACAATGTTTTCAAATGTTTCATAAATATAATGATTTATTAAATCTAATATTTTGAAAAATATAAATTATTAATATTTATTAATTCTATTTTATGATTGGTTGAAAATAATGAAGAGACAATTTATCCTTGCTTGGATGTGAATTGTCTGAAAAAAATAATAATTAAAACTTTAATTTAAAAAAAAATCTTAAATATTGCCATCTATGCTTACTTGACTAGTTGTCCTTCTACTTGATTCTTCGTGTAACGACCTCCTCGTTACGACAACAACTCTGATAACAGGTGCAATTTTTTTTTTTGTGTGTTTAAGGTGTGTGCGCGCATGTAGAAGTAACAAACACTCTAGACTCTACGTCGCCACTCGACGACCCACAAGACGCGACCACGATGAACATAAAAAGACAACAATGACGTGTGACAAGTAACTGCATGCATAACGACGATCACACGACGATAAGTAGAACTGACTACCCGCCGTCCTACCCTGCAATGGTTAGGACCTCCAAGACACATAAGCAACGCTCAAGCCTAGGTTCCCATCGATTTTAACCATTTAAGGTCTCAAGGCTGGCGACTGTTTTGAGGAACATGGAGGTGTCTACATCCCACCCGACACAAGCAGATCAAGCAGTGCAAGACAACCTAGTACAAAAAATCAACGGACAACCTCGACCTATAAGGACAACGCAAGTCAGAAGGACTCCTACAACAACCACACATAAATTAATTCAAGCAACTGGCTAACACCACAGGGTCCACAATCTAAAGATTTGGAACAAGCAAGGGATGGAGGTTCCTCACATCCAATTACCCATTAAAAACATAAGTTCTCCAAGAAGTTAAATCCCCTCCAAGTGACATCCAAATATCTAGGTGATGGCCTTAACCACCTACTCTTAACCCTATGTGAGGGATTTTAAACCACCTACTCCTGAACCTAGAGTGATACAATCCTTAATTCAACCTTTGTATTCATGGTCAAGGGAGAAGATACTTTTTCTCTTATACTAAAGGAATATGTTTACTACCATTATTTATTTATTTATTTTCCTTTTACATCCCACCAAATTCCATAGATCCATGGTTGCTATTGGTTGCAGGGCAACAACTAAAATATAACCCGCCGTCCATTTATAATGATAATATAGTTTTATATATATCTTAACCAACATAGAGTGATGAAGTGAATTTATATCATCCAATTCATAATTTATAGTAAGGAGTCAATTACCGAAACTTAATAAATAAAAAGTGAGGTTATAGAACTAACTTCTATATGTGAAAATAAACATCGAAATTAGAACGAGTCAACAAATTTAGGAATTAAACCTCCGGCGAGAGTTATCGCTTTCAGTGTCTACACTAAACCATACAATGCTCTACGTTACAACAACAACCCCTCAAGATAGAATTAGCAGTACGATTAATATTATAATCAAATGCAACTAAAGGACAGTAATTTACATTATTCGCAACAGTAAAATGGTAGCAACAATTCCACTAAATGACAATACCCTTACCCTATGGTCAATATATAAACATAACCTCATATTTATAATTAACATCATAATAAAAATAACAATGTAACAACATGGTTAAAAACTGTCAATGTATAAAAATGACCATATTTATAAGGCTCACATTTAAAGGTATCAAATTTAAAAGGACAATATATAAAACAACGATATATATTTTTCCATGACAAAATTTAAAAAGGCCAAACTCATTGTCAATATATACCATTTATCATCATATTCATATATAACCTCCTATTTAAAAATAGCCTGATGCCATCGTATTTAAAATTGACAATATGTAACAACAACAATATCTAAATGAACCATGTTAACAATAGGGACAATGTATAATTATAACAAACTTAAAATGACCATGTTTAAAATTAACTTCATTTTAAAACTACAATAAATAAAAACATCAACTCCATACAATGCAGCAGCATTGGACTTACCCATTGAAACCAGATAACGGTTAGTCAATGCCCACACCTTCCAAATTCACTTTACGCTTGTAGCTACCTTACCCCAGAACCGTGACTAATGCCCTGCGAGTTATTATCTACCCTAGGGGACAGCGGCCGAACCAATCTGCCAGGTCAGGTAATAATTCGGCAGCTGGCAGCAATAACTACCAGCGCATGGTCAAGTCAGAACACGGAAACTCTAAGAGCGCATGCACAGAGAAATCGCGAATTAGGCAGCTCTAACGAGGAAGATTAAATCGAAATTAAGACAGGCTGCATGCTGTCAACGACACACCCATCAGTGACCTCATGAACAGAGCATTCAGGCAGCGTAAATTTGGCATTTCTAAGACAGACCGCGAGCTGCTTAAAAGAGTAGTTTTTCACAGGTCTGCGAGTGGGTACAAGCCTTCTCCACAGATCCCTGTTGACGACAACTGAACCGATGCTAGGTAAAATTTTTATAACCTTTGGATATATGAGAGGTTCTTCATCGTGGAAAAAGTGGTATAAAGGGAGACAGTTAGGAATCATACTCAGCTCGGCAAGAAAAAGACATCTAACTCAGCCAGCCCAGATACGCAAAATTAAACTATATATGCTAGGTAAAAATTTTATAACCTTTGAATATATGAGAGAATCTTCATCGTGGAAACAGTGGTATAAAGGGATACGTATATATATGCGAGAAAATTAAACTATATAAATGTATGCGCAAATTGAACCCTTCAAAGTGGGCCTCCTATGCGGATCTTGACCGATCCCACCAACCTTACTGCGTGTGTTCCAACGTAGTTTATGGGCGCCTATACGCTCACTGGCCAACAAAAGAAAATATTGCCTCGGCCTTTTTCAACGCTCTCTCATTTTGTTTCTCACTCGTCTTTTGCTATGGAGACGGACTCAACTGTACATTAAAGTAATTGACAATATGTACGCGCCAGATCGAATTTAAAAGGACAGGAAGCCCACCCACTCCACGAGTTTACAGCATCAACAAGCTCAGGGATAAAACGGAAAGCTCTCGGTGAGAAAAATAATCAAAATAATAAAGAAAAATGTACAGTAAAAAAAAGATAAAAGGAAAACGGAATGGATACAGACACCGCCGATTACCCCAACAAGAACAACACGCAGAAGTCACATTGGAGGCCGCCTTTACATGCGCGCGAATCCGCAGCAAGGTATAACGCCCACACATGGATTTATAACGCCCAGTCATCCAAGAACGCCCATACATTTATAAATGCCCACCGAAGTTATAACACCCACAGTCAATGAATTCAACGCCCAAAAAATCAACGACCAGGGACCCGAATACATAACCACAAATCCAAAACAGATTTGCCCGAAACCCTAAAGCTGAACTAAATATAAAAACGAAATAACCATACCCCAAAACAAATTGCCAGGAACCCTATACCAGAAATAAAAACGAAATAACCAAATGCAGTTTACAGGGACAACTTTGAAAGAAATTTCCAGAACTGATTGCTAACGCTGATCTTCAGAAATTAACCCTATTTTTTTTTTTGCAGAGTTTAAGGAACGAGGAAATGACATTTTACGACAGTACAAACATAATCTTAGCAGTAAATCACTAAGCATTCTACTCTACAAATTTAAGATCATACCGTTGCCTCAGCGCCGTCTTCAAGTGTTGTCCGCGCGCTGTGCTGCTCCTACTCCGTGCCGACCGTAGGGGACTCACCGGTACCTCCCAGCCAAACGCTAGGGGTACTCTACTTCCCCCTTAGCCCCCCGAGCCGCAAAGGGGCCACACACCATCCAGACAGTAGCCTAGCTTCCCATCCCGCCTCCAAGGCTGAGCTACCACTCAAGTTAGCTGAGAAAATCCCCAACTCCCACAAGCAATCAGTCCAGTTCTCCAGTTTGGCAGCATAACAATCCCTCACAACTCCCCCTCATTCTTTTTCCCCATCCCCTTTCTTTTCTCCTCTTTTTGACCTAATCACATTTTTGGTTTAGGTTTTCCCTCAAAAACCCTAAATCCTCTTTCTTTGAAGTCCCCCCCCCCTTTTTATTTCTTTT
>ML807673.1:172087-197536 GCA_009831015.1 Picea engelmannii
GCTTCTAGATGTGTGGCATTTCTTCATAAATTGGAGTAAATCAATTTAGCTTAAATCAATGACATATCTTGCAAATTATGTCACTTGTCACAATCATGGATGAAAAACTATTGGGAATATAGAAGTACGAAAGTGCAACAATGTGGGAGGATGACCCGTGTGTGTTCTCTGCACAAGGATTAAAAATACAATGTTTTAAATAGACTAAGTATAGTTATGTCGACGACAAAAGTGACGAGGAATCTAGGCATGACAATGCGAGAACACAAGCAATATAAGACGAGATTTTTTCAGGTTTTTTGGAGGATTTTTCTATGAACATATGGTGACATTGGGTGCAACAATATCTTGCACATGTCGACAGTTGGCAAAAGAATATCGCTAGCATAGCCAACACTATGCATTTTCAATGCTTGTGCAGATAATTCATTTTGGTTATCCTCATGCAGTTCCGTACCTCTGCATGACGAACTGTGATAAGGGATGTAATTTGGACGATATCCTAGTCATTTTTTAGGTGTTGATGTTGTCATATTTGTAAGCAAACACCGATGATATAGAACTATTCCCAAGTGAATGCCATGCCTTTTTCAGGTCCAATAACTATTGTCGGGGCACTTCTCGAGTGTAGAAGGCTTGATGAAATGAATTCTTTGCACATGTCTTCAAAATAGACCAAGCATTTATTGTGCAAGAGGATTAAGTGCATGGAGGGCATAGATATGGCCATAGCAAAACCTTTCATCCAACTTGAAAAGTGGTCGAGTAAAGACACTTTTGACTAACAAATTGTCCAAAGATAAATAGATCAGAGAGATGAGATTTACCCAAGGGAAAGAGAAGGATGCCAATCCACTAAAATGTCGTTTACACATATATCAACTACTTTTTGAATAACAATAGCCATAATAAAAAACCATCAAGTAGTCCACAAGTAAGAAACACATTTGCTTTGCAGTGCTTTTAGATGCGTGGCATTTCCTCGTAAATTGGAACAAATCAATTTAGCATAAGTCAATGACCTATATTGCAAATTACATTGCTTGTCACAATAAAGGATGCATAACTATTGGAAATGCGGGTGGAAGTACAACAACGTGGGAGGATGACTCGTGTGGGTTATCCATATGGGGCTTAAAAATAGACAATATTAAATAGACCAAGTATAACTATGCAGATTGTAGAAGTGCCACAGGCAATATGAAATCTCGATGCAAGGTTTGAAAGCATGGATTCTCTGCATGAGGATTCAAAATAGACTGAGTGATCGATTTACAAAATACATGTCGGTGAAGGGCATCACAATATGGCATCAACAAAAAGATCCACACAACTTGAAAAAAAGATAGGTATAAAGGCATTCCAACACCAAATTTTTGAAACATAAATAAATCAGGGAATTCAGAGTGCTTCAAGACCAAGTGCATCATGCATATTTACTGAGGTGTATTTTCCAGACACATGAACAACCTCTGGAACACAAGTAACCACACTGCTACACTTCTGCATTGCCTTAGTTCCAATACCTAGTTTTTTTTTTATTAGGTTGTGGAGAAGATTTTGCTGTTGCGATATTTGGATGTCGATCAATGGCATATTTTCATTCCTTGTGTGGGGATTCTACACTTTCGACCCTTGCACTAAAAATTCAAGCCACTTATGGTCTAGCATTGGCACAATTGGTTGCTTGGACACTTGTGCAATTGGAAGAACTATGTCATCGACACTTCTTCATAGGTGTATGCTGCACAAAGAATGTACTTGGTCTATTTAGCACTTGGTCTATATTCAAATATTGTGCAGATAACTGGTATGTCTCCTCTTTCTGCACTACCACATTTTTTCATCCCCTCACTTCCAATAGTTCTACATGGGGGATTATGACAAGCATCATAATTTGTAGGATAACTAATTTATTTATGGCACATTGGTTTGCTATGATTTTGGAGGAAATAACATGGATCTAGAAGCAATGCAAAGCAAATGTGTTGGTTATCTATCAATTGATCGATGGTTTTTATTTATGATTGCCCCTATTCGAAAGGTAGTCGATATATGTGAAAAAGACAATTTAGCAAAAATTCACATCCCATTGTTTGATAGTGTGTGCTCCATGCATAGTGTAGTTACTTGGTGTCATTTAAATTTGCATTGGCATTTGTGTAATGTTTAATCAAACTAGTACTCTTTTTTCCATCCGTATTTCTGAATTGAATGGTTGAATGAAATATTCTTGATGTGCATCATATATGTGAAAGAAATTTAGTAGTTGCTTATTATTTTTCCTTTTTAGGGGTAGATTAAAATGGTCAAGAGATACTCCAGAAACTATATAGATAAAAAATAAATCAAAGATAAACATAAACAAAAAAAAGTTATGTTGTTTTGAGGTTGCATTTTTTTCCCTGGTTTGCTTCATGCTATATACATAGCTTAAGCATCATTTGAATGAAACAAAATAAAACATGGAAGATACAATGTTATGAGAGCATTAAAATAACTATTTCTAGAACTGTACACAAGGGTGAAAACATCATTATAAATAAACAAAGGATTGTTGTTTTGGACTTTCAATCTAAAATGCATGTAAGTCATAGTAAACATTGGCATGTTCAATTACATAGACATCCGGACACATATAGAAATATTTACATATTCACAAATTTTTATTTCCTTGTTGTTGAATGAAAGCATGTTTTCATATTCTTGTTACATGTTTAGAAAGTTCTTGTTTCTTTGTTGGATCAAGAAATTTTGTTGAACATGACAAGCAATTGATATAACATAGATTATGGTCTTAGAGAAAATAAAATATTGGCAATTTGCATTGTGTTTGCATATGTCTGCCATCCATCTGCGTTGCTATTTGGCTTGTTTGATGTACAATACATCGAAACAATCACTAGTGTTTAAAAGGAAAATAGGGAAAAAAAAAGAAACATGGAACAAGAATTGGACATGTGCATTTTCCTAATTTTATCTATACACTATTCACTTGCTTCTCATTTGTTGTTTGTTAATATTGTATATTTCATGCGATTTTGATATGAGGTTTTATTTGCTTGTTCATTGCATTTGGTGCATTGATTTCACATGAAAATGAAATAGATCAATTGTAGGAGAGCACGAAATCACAAGCAATACATGAGAATAAAGTCAAGAACAATGTCCCAAAGGAGGTATGCCTATAAAAATTATGCAACAAACATGATTTTTTTGGTAAATTATATGCATATGCAACAATATATATCCATACTACATAGTAGTGCATATAATCCAAAGTGCATATTTCATATGTGTCTATCCTATCAATGGTGGGTTGAAAATCCAGGGTTTGTCAAGATTCAATGTGCAAAACTCCAACGCATTTGCATATTGAATGTTTAGTGGTGGATTGAACAAGTTGTCACTCGAGATGATATGGGAATTACATAGACCCGTTAGCCTTTTGTGATCATATGTGAATGGAAAATGTATTGAAAAAAAATTCTTGGACTTGCATTGATTAGTTGATAGTGCATTAACAAAGTTATAAACATACAACATTAAAATAGATAACCATTGAATTAAGAAAAGACACACTGGATTGAAAGACATAAACATAGTTCAAATTATTTTCATTTGGTACGAGCGACACATAGAAAGGTAGGCTATTACATTTCATAGAACTGTGATATGCACTTTGCTTATTTCAATAATGGTTGCATGGGAACACGACCATATTATTTATTTATATCTGTTAACAATATCTCTTGATGGAGTGAGTGTTATAGAGAAACAAGAAGAGAAAGAAAGCATACTATTGACATTAGGTACACGATGGTTTATTTTTCTAGAGATTGCACCCAGTTACAGACTTCTTACACTATTATTAGGTGCTTAACAAGATTCAAATGTTATTATCTTGATGATCCTTGAATCAAGTGATACTAGAACATCATAAAATGTTATCTTGAATTGTGAGTGTTCTCAATGTGGCTAGGTTGGATACCTGCACATTTCTTGAGTAAGTGCAAACCATTTATTTGGGATGTTGTTCTATCCCAACACAACTTTTAGAATGTGTGAATTCATCCCAAAGATGACAGCTGGATTTGGTGTACATTTGTTTGGGCTGATGAAGTTTCTCTACTTGGGATTCCTCTGGATTAACGAAGTGTGGGCGTGCTTCATCATGCATTCTAGAAATCCAAGCACTAGTTGGCCCAAGTTTTTCAACTAGAAATTTTCCCACTTAGTCAGGCACTTGCAAATGACAAGGACCAAGTAATTGCTCCAATGGGTAGGCCCACCATCATCCTCTTGTCTAGTTCATCTTGGTTGATAGTGAAGAAGAGGAGGAAAATTACAACCGATAGAGAAGGCAATGCACATAACGGAGTTGTCGGGTTCAACAAAGGTGTTGATCGATGACGACAAACACAATAGATGTTGGCTCAGAGAGATGGAAAACTGCAGGAACTTCGAAGCACAATTCAAGCAACTATTTGGTGAGGCTAGGGATATTTCTCATAGACTATAGGATGAATATCCTTCCTAACAATGTCCTTCTCAGTGTCAACCGAGGTGAGAATGAAACAATGGGACTGCAGGTGGTTTGCATGAACTGCGGGTTGTAATAAATCTCATGTTTTCTAGGAGAATCCATGGATGTGGGGACTTTGCAGTCAAACTGTGATTCCTGGGATATATGGACCCGATGGCTAGGTGGTTGGTGGAAATGATAAATTGATAGCTTCTAGGAGCTCTATTTGTGGAGAAATGGAGATTGGTTGTGAATAACATGGCCCTGTAAAGTAGTATAAATAGTTGCAAAGACGACCAAAAATTGTCGCCGTGATGTTCTCATTTTCACTCTGGATCTATGTGTTGATGTTCCTGTACTGATACGTCGAAATTATGATCTAGGTTACTTTAGTACTCTATGTAGGGGGATGATTCTCCATACTCTTGGTGGTGTTTGCACAATGTGGGCTCATAACTATCTGCGTGTGCTGTGCATGTGTGATTTGGATGGATCATATTACTTGACACTATGATATTGTAAAATGTCTTGTATTCCTTGTGGCTCATGTGCGAGAGTGTCATCTTTTCTAGTCTCCTATGTGTTGCCCATGACTTTTCCTATAAAATGATATCTATAAATCCGTCGGCCTGTTAGGTTGTCTTGTAAATGGCTAGTTAAAGAGCCTTTTGATGAAAAGATTTTTGGAATATGGTTACATCTTGAGTTAGTACATCATTTGCGTGGGGGATGTCTGCAACTTCAATACCAATCATCAATTTATAATACTTTCCATCTCACATTTTCGGCGAAGTCAATGTCCATGTCATATTGTTTAAGTTTAGTAAGGAAGTTTGTCCGTCGACCTTCTCTAAATTTTCGTTGAACAAATATTGTTACTGGAAGGTGTCCTTCATAGGCCATCGACACAAGAATGCTTTTTTCTTTTTCTATCTGCTATACATTTTTTTTTTTAAATGCATTTTGATAAACATGAAAGTTATGAATAGTAAATTATGGAGGTATGATTTCTTTAAGGCCAAGTGCACAGGGCATATTTAATAACATGTTCTTTCCACACCTAAGTTAGTTATGAAATACGAGAAATGATTAATAGAAAGCATTAGGAAGCTCATAGAAAACCACAACATTTACTTCGCACAAGTTGTAAATAGCCTTCATTTTTCTCAAATGCGAGCAAATCAAAGTGTCATAAATGATTGGGTCATCGTGCAAATTATGTGGCCTGTCAGAATCCCCGGTGTAGAACAATTGCAAATGCGAATTTGCAAGATTGGGTGACAATTAGTCATATGAAATATTTGCACTATGGTTGAAAATAGAATTAGCAGTCCCAACTGCTCAAGCCATATACATATGTGGAGAGAACATGTGCGCAAAATATAGGTGAGCACATTGCGAGGGTCCAGTGCTTTGTGTTGGATGTATACATTAGCTTCGACATCCACAACTTTCGGGGTGTTTGAGAATTTTGATACCATGTAACAATGCCAAAGATTTTGACTATTAAATATTGATCCAGATGTCAGGATCTTGCTATGTTTTTTGTGTGTGCTTCTCAACCACCTACTACTATTATAGTTCCATAGGATCATGCAATGGCTGCCATGTTGATTGCTAGTTGCTAATGCATTTCAATTTCAAAATCTAGCTTGAAGTGTTGTGCAAATGCATATATATTATCTTTGAAGAAAGTACAAGTTTGCTGTGATGAACAATGCCAAGGAGTCAATGTTCATAACAAAGTCTATTATACTTGGAAAATCTTTTTCATTTGTAGGTATTTTCACAATTTAATATTGTAAATACAATTAACAATTTTGTAGTGCTATGTATACACATGTGGTGTGCAATGTGCTTTGTGTGTTGCATAGTTGATGTACATCTGGCCTAAGAAAAAAAGAAGGGGGGAGCATATGTCAATGTAAACATAATATAAAATATATTGTATGTGCTTTGGGTTCACATATTCATTGTTCCAACCAGGATAAGTTGGACAAGCCATGGAAGTATTAGTACTAGTGCATCGCAAATATCCATCCAACAACAAATTCAGAGGTAAATTTCCATAAGCTATTTTATATGATTCTCATATCTGATAGTTATTGCCTTAAGATTAATAACAAGATTCACTTTCATACATCAATTATCATAGAATAAATATACACTAAACATATCAACTATAACAATGCAGCAGAAATAACAAGATCTAGAAATATTAACCATGCACAATAGACACAAGAACACAGGAGTTTACCCTGGGAAATCCAACCTTGGGAGAAAACCCAACAACCTTTCTCTAGAAGAATTCAATCCAAGTTATTACCAGTACATCACCATGAATAGCCAAAATACCATACAGAGAAGATCCTCCCCTAGGATAACATCACTAAGACCTAGATCCTCAATAATATGACCAAGAATAACCAAGCAAGAGCTTGTCCAAGTGTGGCACACTCTCCAATATAACCAGTAACCCAAAAATAACGAAACTGCCAAAACTATAGCTACAAATGACTTATGCACATTGTAGAAGGAGCTGTTTGACTGTCAAATTGAAATGAGCCAGTCCTGTATTTATACTGATCTGGGTGCCAGTCTGGGGCCAACTTCTTATTTTTGGGTCTTCAATTTTATTATTATTTTTCCTGTGGGGCCGACTTCTCTTCTCGGGTCTTCAACTTCTTCCTCGGGCTTATGTAATGGTGTAGATGGGTCTTCTTGTACTTTATTGTGGATGACAACCCGAAGTTTCAAATATCCAACACTCCCTCTCAATGAGGGAGGCATTCTCCATACTTGCATTTCTTCTATCATAGAGAGGTTGTTTTCATGAGCCATGTTGATGTGCCATCTTTGCACATGAATTCCATCCCAGAATATGCATGTGATAGCATCTCCAGTCCATCCAATCCTTGACAGGAGAAGGACTACACCTAGGCCATTCACCACTAGCAGAGCCCCATGAGTGCATGAATCATTACCCTTGGTGATATCAACACTAGCATATCCCCATGCATGACTAATTTGGGATAATGTATTCCTGATGATTATCTAGGTCACTGACCACTAGAAAATCCCCATGGATGAGTGAATCATTCTTCTTTGGTCATTCAACACTAACATAGCCCTGTGCATGACCAATATAGGAAGAATGTCTTCCCAAAGCTGGAGAACATCAACATAACTGGGCCATTCACAACTAGCAGATCCCCGTGAGTGAATAAGTCATTCTCCCCTTGGTCATATCAGCACTAGCATAGCTCTGTGCATGAACAATATCAGGGAATGTCTGCCCAATGCTATCAACATACTTGGGCCATTCACAACTAGTAGAGCCCCTTGAGTGAATGAGTCATTCTCCCCTCTAGCATAGCCCCATGCATGACCAATCTAGGGGAATGTCTACCCGATGCTATCAACATACCTGGGCCATTCACCACTAATAGAACCCCATGAGTGAATGAGTCATTCTCCCCTTGGCCATATCAACACTTTCATAGCCCCGTTCATGACCAATCTGGCAGAATGTATGCCTGATGTTAAAACATCAACGCTCATCACTAGCCAAATCAACATGGCTAGTCTTGTGTATCATCCTCCTCAGCCAAGTCAGCATGGCCATTTTGGGAGGATATCTACAGTCTTCTCATCCATGGATAAGTACTAGAGATTCACTGCTCTCTTCTATACCCTATCTTAGATGAAGTCCCACAAGAAGCTTCTGAAGTTTCACCACTTCACATTTTGTGACATTGGCTGTGACATACTCTGTCTCTGCTGTACTAAGTTCTATAGAAGCCTGCTTCCAGCTTATCCCAGAAATCATAACTGATTCCAAGCTAAAGTAACACCCTGAGGTGCTCAATCTGTCTACTGCACACCCTACTCAATCAGAATCTATATATCTCTGCAGCCACACTTCATCACCTAAGACAAATCATATCCAACTGTACCATGCTTCACTTCCACCCACTGGAACTACCTTGGCTTCAACCAAAATACTGGCTTAGGGTATTCACTACAAATAAAATATTTGGCTTGAAATTCACTAGGTAAAAGTATCCAATATACTACCTGTACATCGTGGGATCCACCAAATATGAATATGAAGTAGAATCACTTAACTTCTTCAAATTTGTCTCCATGGACTTGCAGTCCATCATATTGAACCTCATTAGTATCCCCTAACTAAGGAAGATCTCATTTGATCTCTGTCACACCTCCAATCCCATAGTACATCTGACCAAGATCCTCCATCTCAAACTCTAAGGACAACTCCCTCTTTCACTAGATTAAGTGTTGATGTCTAGTCTACCTCACTAGCTGCTCCCTCTATGACTGAGACAAAATCCATACCCAGTCCTCCTGACTAGATGCCTCCTCTATCACTATAACAAGATCATATCTCGTAGAATCCTCTTGCCTATGAAACTTATGCCCGACCTCCTCAACTCATGACACTTGTCTATCAGTCCTGGGAGATTTTTCTCTCCCACTTGGATCTGAGGTGGAACTCCCTCTGAATGGTTAGCTCTCCCTTAGAGCCAACTGACTCTCTTTGAGATTAGGCTCAATCTGAGTCTGCATAATCTCTAGAGCCATCTTCTCCCTCTACACCCATTGATCTCCTATGAAGTCTAATCTCCAATGAACTATCCTAAGAGGTTTTTCCTCCCTAATGGATCCAGAGGGCTCACTCCCTATGAAATATGGCTCCCTTTGAGATGGTACTTGGTGGGTCTATTTGCCTCACCACTGGTGGAGCTGTTAAAGTTTAAGCTATTATTAGGTTACCTTTCAATTTACTATATAATAATAGCATAGATAGGATCACTGAGAGAAGCACAATCACAAGATACACAACATTTATCCTGGGAAATCCTCATGGGGAAGAAAACCCAACAAAACTTCCTTAATATAGATAGCCAATACAATGCCAAGACAATGAACCAAACAACACAGAAATTCCTCTCCCAAGGATGCGCCTCTCTCTCTCTTCCTTCTTCCAGCAACTGGTAATTGTAGCTTCCTTCAATACTTGCGCACTAGATGAATGAGCTGAGTGAGTGTATAAATGAGGCACTGACCTCTCTTATTTATATAGTCTAGCAGGTGCTGAATTGAGGTGTCTTTTCACTGGCAGGGCAGACTTCTCAATATGGGTGGTTAGAACCACTTTAATTTCCCTAGGGGCCGACTTCCTACTTTGCATATTACAATTAGGGTTTGGCCAATCCGCAAAAGGGGATTTCATCAATTAGAATGCCCGACATGATCAATCCAGAAAAGGGGATTGATCTAATCAATAATAAATATATATTTATCTTTTACTTTATCCACAAAAAGGGGATAAGAATATTTTTTGTAGTTACACAATATTTTAACACTCCCTCTTAATAAGAAGGATATTCTTTATCTTTTGACAGGTCACCGGATGTCAACATCAACTAGGTAGCAACATCCATTGGGTGACATCATCAACTGGATAACATCATCAACTGGGCAACATCATCAACTGGGCAACATCATCAACTGGGTAACATCATCAACTGGATAACATCATCAACTAGGCAACATCATCAACTGGGTAACATCATCAATTGGATAATAAGAGGCATCAATATAATCCACTTGGTTATCTGGCATCATGATCACTGATTGGCATATCTATAAATCATCAAAAGTTTTGTTCTCTTTATCTTCGCACATAAGACTCTCTTTCCTTCTTTCGTCTTCACGCAAAAGATACTCCTTTCTTATCTTCACACAGAAGATATCTAATCTTCACACAAAAGATGTCTTATCTTCACACAGAAGATATTCTATGAGTTTTTCCATTCCTTTTATGTTCTCCCTTCTCTTGTAGTCATATATATCACCCTTCCACTGGGGAGGACTACTACCATAGCTTCACTACTAGTCATCCCACATGAACTAGAGAAGCTAATATGCTAGCCTGGGCAAGACTAGACTCCCTTTCCATGATCCACGCAGGATCATGACACAAACCTCAAGAGCCAACTAAACATTCCACATGGTCAAGGTTTGTGTTCCAGGCTACTCAATCTTTGGCCAGAGGAGAGTATCTACCTGCTGCCCCTTGGAGAAACATCCACATTTCTCTCTACGAGGTTGGTCACACCCCTCTCTATGAGGGTATTCTAGCATGTCCCTAGAGTATCCAAAACTCAACACTTGGACAGAGGCAAACCTTGGCAAATTTCTCATTCCCCTTCTCTACAAAGGTCTCTTCTCTTTTCCTTCTCTATGAAGGTCTACCTGTGGGATTACTCTTTCCTTCTCTATGAAGGTCTTTTCTCTTTCTCCTTCTCTACAAAGGTCTAGCTATGGGATCTGAAAATCTCTTGTGGTCCAAAATATTTCCATGGTATAATACCATGCTACCCATCTGCTGGGCACCATCCATCTGCTTTCCTAACTGCATCAAATCATGATCCTCCATTTCGAACTCAGAGACATGTCTCCCTCTTACACCAAAATAATAACTTCTAATCATCATCCTTGAAGTTCTTCTTCTGTAATATCCTAGGTGCCTTCTTGAGTTTGAACATTTATTTCTTTCCGACTTCATACTGGATCAACCTGCTCCCTCTGCATCTATAAGAACAGTACTGGAGCAACTTGTAGTTACCTGCATCTCATCCACTATATCTGAGTATCCATATTTTTCTTCATCTTGAACATTTCTATTCTACATCTTTAGGAGACTCCTGCTCCTATATAAATACTTGATATTGTCTGGTCTTTATTGACTGTCACCATATCATATGTCCTTCTCATGCTGTCTAACTTCTGAAATAAATATTTTATCTCTTTCTTTATCCTTTTCTTTGATAAGTCTGCATAGACACTGAAATAAACGAGTTTAATTAACATTCTCACAAAAAATCTAACTTGTAATGATAAGGTAAACTAGATACTAAAAATAAACATGAATACTTATCTTTTGTTTTTTGTGTGGGGAGGCTCTATGGACTCCACCATTTGCTATCTTTCTTTAGATCAACTATCTTCAATTTAAAGCATAACCCTCAATTTCTGCTAAATCTTTCTTTGAGGGAGGAGATTCCTCTTCCTCTGCCACGTGTGCTTGATACTTTCTTTTCCCTTTTCCTTGAGGACAGTCATAGGAAAAGTGTCCCAACTTTTGACAGTTGTAGCATCTTATATTTGAAACATCTTTCTTCTTATCTGGAACTCTTACGGAGTTAGCTTCTTTATTGTTCTTCCTGAAGGAACTTCTTTTGTTCTTTTGAGCTGTAAGAGATTCCTCTTCATCAACAATTAATCTCTTATGTTGGTCTACAAGTCTAGATTCTTCGTGTGTGCAATCTGCCCATAACTTATCAAACTTGGGTAACTTGCTTATTGCACACACTCCTTGTACAAAAGGAATCCAAAATGTTGGAAACCCATTTAGGGTTGTGGTTACAAGCTCTTTGTCACTAATGACATCTCCAATAGTTGCAAGCTAATCTCTGATCTGAGAAACTCTCATAAGATAGGATGTGACCGATTCTGAGTTTTCCATCTTCATATTATGAAGCTGATTTCTTAAGGAAAGATTATGGCTAATGTCTTTGCTTTCATATAACCTGCTGAGTGCTTCATACATTTTGCTTTCTTTCTGTAGTTCAGAAATATGAGGGATCAAGTGATCCTTTACTGAATCTGACATGATTCTCTTTTCTTTCTTTTCATTCTTCTTATGCTTGGTCTTTTGCTCTTCTTCATCTGGTTCTGGTACACCCACTGTAACATGTTCTAGGAGACCATTCTCATCTAGAATCATCTGCAACCTATGCTTCCAAGATCTGAAGTTTCTAAATCCTTCCAGCCTTTCTTCTACCCTCATGCTGGTAGCCATTCTTTCTTGCAGTAGAAACCCTAGCCCTCCGGGCTATAAAAATAATAGAAAAATCAATTTTCTTGGATATGAAAACTGAACTCACCAAAATATGCGCTGGACTGAGGTGAGTATGCTGGTACAATCAGATTTCTGAAAATCCAAAATTTACCCCCTCAAACTTGATCTGCGGATTTCTGGACTGGTGCTTCTGGTTTTCTGGTACTTCTGGTTTTCTGGTACTTCTAGTACTTTTTGAAAACTAAGGTTTCACTTTCTGGGAGATCTAGCCATTGAAAAGGTGCGCTGAAGATGCCAAAGTGTTCCTTGAGGTAGGGCACACTTTTGTAGATGGTTTTGGGGCTGAAATTCTTCTTCAATAAAAAAAACCCCTAATTTTCTTGTACGCCAACAGTGACATTTTCCTTTTTCCTATGAAAGATGCTCTCTTCATATTAGCTCTGATACCATGTTAATGTTTAAGCTATTATTAGGTTACCTTTCAATTTACTAGATAACAATAGCATAGATAGGATCACTGAGAGAAACACAATCACAAGATACACAACATTTATCTTGGGAAACCCTCATGGGGAAGAAAACCCAACAAAACTTCCTTAATATAGATAGCCAATACAATGCCAAGAAAATGAACCAAACAACACAAAAATTCCTCTCACAAGGATGTGCCTCTCTCTCTCTTCCTTCTTACGACAACTAGTAACTGCAGCTTCCTTCAATACTTGTGCACTAGATGAGTGAGCTGAGTGAGTGTATAAATGAGGCACTGACCTCTCTTATTTATACAATATGGTAGGTGTTGAACTGAGGTGTCTTTTCACTAGCAGGGCCGACTTCTCAATTTGGGTGGTTAGAACCACTTTAATTTGCCTGTGGGCTGACTTCTTCCTTTGCATATTACAATTAGGGTTTGACCAATCTGCAAAAGGGGATTTGGTCAATTACAATGCCCAACATGATCAATCCACAAAAGGGGATTGATCTAATCAATAATAAATATATTTTATCTTTTACTTTATTCACAAAAGGGGATAAGAATATTCTTTGTAGTTACACAATATTTTAACAGGATCCACATGCTCCTCCTTATAACTGGAAGGTTTGGGATCAATGATTTGACTGCATGTAACTCGAGAATCCACAAAGAGATGCATGTCTCACTGCATCCTGCAACATATCACGAAGCCATGCTGGCCTCTTCTTGGTCACTGTAATGTCTCTAGGTAGATCCACTGGCCCTTATGGCTCTGAAGAGTAAACAACTAAACTAGAGGGATCTATATGGTCATCTTTCAAAGCCTTTTTCTCATCATTGTCAATCTCCATGTAGAACACTCTGTATCCCACAAAAGTATCAAAATAGAGTATAGGTTCAAAATGAAATGAGCTAGTTCTGTATTTATACTGATCTGAGCGCCAGTCTGGGGCCGACTTCATATTTATGGGACTTCAATTTTATTATTATTTTTCTTGTGGTGCCGACTTCTCTTCCCGGGTCTTCAACTTTTTCCTGGGCTTCTGTAATGGTGTAGATGGGTCTTCTTGTAATTTATTGTGGAGAATGACTGCCCGAAGTTGAAAATATCCAACATAATTAATAATTTTGTAGTGCTATGTACTATGTGGTTTGCAATGTGCTTTGTGTGTTGCATAGTTGATGTACATCTGGCCTAAGAAAAAAACCAGGGGGAGAATATGTCAATGTAAACATAATATAGAATATTTTGTATGTGCTTTGTGTTCAAATATTCCTTGTTCCAAGAAGGATAAGTTGGACGAGCCAGGGAAGTATTAGTACTAGTGCATCACAGACATCCATCCAACAACAAATTCAGAGGTAAATTTCCATAAGCTATTTTCTATTTGCACGCTGCAATAATCACCAAGACATAGGAATATATTTATAAACACTCTCTTGTAAACATAACAAACAAATAACGTCAGGTGCTTATGCAATTAACGACTTTCTATGTTTGATTAAAGAGAAATAGGTATACCTAGAATTGAAGCAATCAATGTTGGGTAGTCAAGTGTGACAGGCACAAGTGAAGAAACTCTCCATGTGCAACAAGAGCAATTGGAAAGGTATGTTACAAAAAATGTATATTTCGCAGTTGGGCAAGAAATGCATGTAAAATTTTCTTCATATTGCTCATTTTTTGCGATTTCTATACGATGATGCAACTATGCAACTTGGAATATTGTCTCAATAGAGGACTTGAATAGTCGCAGAACTGGGGAAGTATTCATTGGAGACGTGATGGCTGTTTACAAAACATATTTGGATAAAGCAAATAGATCACACAAAATCTTGTGTGATGATATGACAGACGATAATGACATGATGAAATTTATATTGACTGTTCATGCACACCTTATTGAAAGACGCGAGAAAAATATTGTTCACAGAGTTGGAATATCTATTACAAATTTCAAAATTCTACCAAAAAGTGGCTATGACTATGGTGAACGCGATCATGTTATATCGATACTTGAATCAAGTGTCATGGAGATAATGTCTCCAACATGTAAATAATACAATTTCATAGTAGACACAATGATCAAGCAATTTGCAAACAATACAGACATGTCCAATTGACACTATTGGAGCTGTCGTCACCCTTGCTAGAAAATTTGGTTCGTAGTATAATTTGCGTATAAAAGATGGGAACACAGATGATGACAAGGAAATGATATGCTTTTCCATGGTCAATGGTTTACGGTTTATATGCTGATATATCTTAGGTGAAGCTATATGACAATTACAATATTTTGTGTATCAACAACAACTGTTTGAAACATATGGGCATTTCTTCGCTTCACTGGAACAACAATTGCAGAAAAGGAAATTTCCCATTTTGATATTTAAAAATATAGCCAAGAGGAGGGATGCAAAAGAAAAGGTCTTTTGCATAACACAATCAACATTTATAACTGAATTGACAACAAAAGTAGTCAAATATATCAAAAAACTAACTGGCTCAACAAACATTGTAAGTATAGATTGACAACTCTATCTACAAATCTTGTGTACAAGATTATTTGAATATATATATATATATATCCTAAATTATTAAGCTTTGTATTGTATAAACATGTTAAACGTACAATGATAGCAATGAATGCATATTCAACTCCATTTGAACTTGTCTATGCAATCTACAACTGTCCTCTAGGCACATATTCTTTGATAAAAAAATGCAATGTTTGACTGTGTAAGAAGTAACCAAAGACGCCCTTATATATATAAACATTGCCTAAGTGATATTATATGCACAATTGACAACAATAATGTGCAATGCACTGCCAGGAAACCTATACTGTAGGAGCTCCTTTCTGGCTTGACAGAAATGCATTATGAAATATATTTGCAAAATAAAGCTAAAATTGTTTATTGTTGCGCAATTTTCGAGTGCATGGAAAATTTACATCAAACGATGTAGTCCAGCATGTGGGATAGAGATTGAATGAAGACAATGCCATCTTGCATGTGTGATGAGTTTTGTGTATTGCTTTTCGATTTCTTTGTATAGATTCTAAAACTATAATTTAGTTATTATTTTTTATATTGACCTAAACGCTGATGTGTAATAGCATATACATTGCATATACATATTTCCTTGTATAGTTATTAAATACTAGCAATAACATGTGCATTGTATGTCCATTTTGAGTCCAAAGTATTCATTGCACATTGTTAGCACTGCAGTGTCGTTGTATTGAATTTTTTCAATTAAATTGTGTCAAAATTTTAATGAACATTGGACTAGATGTTTATATATTATTATTGATGTTACATTGTAGCATTGCTATATTGTTACTAGAGCTAGACTGCATTGGAATAAGTTTTGTTATTTAATGCTTCTAGAATTGTGGTTGACATGGAATCTGTAGGCAAGTATCGATATCTTTAACAAATTTGGTGTTGTTTGCAAATGCCATATGCATCTGCTGACAGTGTCAGAGATTAATGCTAGAAACAATTTCACACTATCATTGGATAACAAATCACAATTACATCTGTTATGATGTTTCCTTGCTTGTCGCCTGCAATAGAATGATCAATGTACTTTCTATTAATTTAAGCAAGTTGGTCTGAATGAATACTTTATCTATTTCTACAATATCTATGATAAATGTCTCATAAATAAACACTAGTAATAATATTCTATTTGGCATATATAGAACAAAATGCAATCAAACTTCGATAAAAAACATGATGTTCCAATGCACTTTAAATGCTTGACCTTGTAATAAGATAACTGCCATAGTTCATTTCTTTTCAAGGTCATCTATTTCATGGCTTTGCAAAGAAAAAAATTAACACAATGTTCGTCCAAGGATTTCAAAATAAACAATTTATATCGCTATGCACGACTCTAGTAACTTGTATGCAATGACCGGTCAAATAGAACTGAAAACAACTAGCAACTATAATAACTTTTCTTGGTACACATTATGATGAATCTTGAATTTACATATACATGTAATCAATGAAAATGAAACTTCCACCATGATGAGTGAATTGAAAATATATGTCATTTTGCAACTATCCGAAGTATTAGAAGTGTAGAAGTGCGGCAGCGTGGGACTACAATGCAATGAGTTGTTTGAATTCTACGCACAGTTCTTGAAAATATAATAAGTGTCATCTTTGTGGGGATACACCTATGCGGAATGTAGGAGCACTGAATATATAGTTGTACAAAATGCAGAAGTGCATAAGAATGCATATGTTCATATGCAAATGCACAAGTTATAGATTCTGCGCATAGAAGCTGGAAATAGACCGCACTCTTACTCGTGCTTGAGACATCTAGGTAGACTGCACTAGTGCTAAAGATATGGATGTAGGCACTGTAAAGGCATGGTCATATTAAAATCCTACGTGCAATGTGACAAATTTCAAAGTAAAAACACATCTAATTTGGAGATTTTCTGAAGAAAGGAATCTTTTTGGTCATAGTAGCTCATGTACCAGTTACTCCAGTACAAAATTATGAATGAAAATCTTGTATTAAATTCTTCTGTAAATGCAATATCTTTTTTAAATTCCTTGGTCAAAAGCCTTTTTTCTTAGCCATTTTTCACATTGTGTGAAGCCCCTTGTTGTGACCATATATTTTCATTCCATGTACCTATATCTTCCACACATCGACACTTTGCACCGGTGTATGCTCCATACATTCACCACTTGTTCTAATTTTATTTTCAAGCATTGTGCATAATATTCATACCAATGATCATCCTGTAGTCCCACACTTCCGCATTTTTCCATTTGCAATGGTTTTGCCCCCAATTTTCTTGTAACAAACCTAATTTTCATGGTGAGGGAGTGGTTTATTGCATGTTGATTTGCTTGGATTTGATAATAAATGGAGGTTATTTAGAACCATTTCCAAGTTAATTTCGGGATTTCCTATTGCTTGGTTAATGGTTTCTATTTATCATTCCCTGTATTCTGTATCTAATTTAGGAGTAGAAAGGAAGTTTTAGTGAATACACCTCATGCACTTTGGCATAAAGCAATTTGACCTCTGTAATGTACTATTTATAGGTTTCATGTATACCAAAGTCCATTGAAAAAAGAAAAGGCATAGAATATAGAAAAATAAACCACCAATTTTTTCCACATAGCTTATGTAGCACATCCTCTAGTAACAATATTGCTTTAGAGACAATTTGAAGAATGTCGATAGGAAAACCCTCTTTCCAAATTTCAACAATATGACATGGAAATCCACTTTGTTAAGACTGTTAAATGACGAAGTGCACACATGCAAAAGACATGTCTATCCAAGCATCGATTATACAACTAACGCAAGGCACAATACAAACCATCAATAATCACTATATAGAAAATTCCTTTTGATAAGGAAAATTCTGAAACACAATCCATTGCCATAAGAATTTTATATAACATTTGTAAAAGCATGGTAGTTGGGATAAAAGAGTGTCTCTCCCAGTCCCATGTTTTCACACTTTCGCATTTGCAATCGTTCGACACCAGGGATTATGACAAGAAAAGTAATTTGCATAGTAACAAAGTCATTTATGACACATATATTTGCTTAGATTTGTGAAAAAATGGAAGTTATTTATCATTTGTGTGAAGTGAATGTCGTAGTTTTCTATGAGCTATCCAATGCATTCTATTAATGATTTCTCATGTCTCGTAACTAAGTCAGGTGTCGAAAGGACATTTTAGTAAATATGCCCTATGCACTTAGCCTTAAAGAAATTGGACCTTCATAATGTAGCAGATAGAAAAAGAAAACAATGTTCTTTTGTAGATAACCTATGTAGCAGACCCTCCAGTAACAATATTTCTTCAGTGATAATTTAGAGTAGGTTGATAGACAAACTCGCTTGCTAAACTTAAAGGATATTGTTGGATCATGTTGTCATTGATGCCAATGGTTTGATTGATGTCAAGTGATTGATTGATGATTGATGTAATGTATATGTATTTTCCTTGATGAGAATGATAGATGTCAAGTGGAAACCAATTGATGAAGATGGATCAATGAGTTGTCATTGATACATGATGAAGATGGGTTCTTTGATATATTATGCATAGTTTGATGACTCATTATTGTCTTGTCATGATTAACAAGAAGTACAAATGGATGAACTCCAAAGTGGTCCCCTTATGGTGAAATCCCTCACGGGAAGATGCTTTGTGGTTGAGTTGTGGTTGAGATAACCCATGCTTGTATGTAGAATAATGAGATGAAGATCAATGACTTTGTTGGTTAAACTATCCTAGATGGATAGTGCTTGTCATGCCATTTCCGGTGGTATGTGAAATGTCACATAACTCCTCACGGTTTGAGAGTTATGACCTTACGAAGTTGGAGGACCCCCATATGAAGGCTTGAAGCCCCCAAGGTCAAAGAAGTCAAAGTGACCTAAAAGAAGAAATCATTATTTAAATGATAAAGCAAAGTGACAAAGTCAAGGTGGATTATTTAAATAATAAAGAGAAGTGATAAAATCAAGAAAGATTATTTAAATGATAAAGTAAGGTGACAAAATCAAGAAGGAATATTTAAATGATAAAGTATTGGAGAACTTTCTATTTATGGAAAGTGGTTAACCCTAAAATAACGAAAATATGTTAAGTGACCTAGAAATGGATTAAGTGACCTAAAAATGGGTTAAGTGACCTAGAGGATGAAAGTATAAATAAGATAGCTATGAATTCTTGCAATACATCCTTTTTGTGGATCAATGGAGAGCTTCTTGTGAGAATATCTTTTGGAGTATTGATGGAGAGCTTCTTGTGAGAGCTTCTTTGGTGTGGATCTCTTGAGCATGATGGAAGATCTATTCTGAGAAAGAGAGTGTGAGGAGGATCTCATGGACGCATCAAAGTTTTGGCAATATTGGAGATCTTGACGACAAAAGTCTCGGAGCTTCAGAAACCCTAGCTTCTGAGGTGTATGCGGGCTATAATGGGCCAGGGCGCGTACATACGCGGGCTGTATGAGGACATGGCCCGTACAATGGATAAATAATGGAGATTTGTATTTGAGCTGATGATTGACAGTTGAAGACTGAAGTAGGTTCCAGATTTGCAATCTATCGGCTCAGATCTTTCACTGAGACATTGGTATGATTACATTATTGTGTTGATAGATAATATATCTTGTTGTGTTGTGAATGCTTTGGGCATTCTTGGTATGGATGCTATGATGTGGTTTATGATGGTTGATGGAGTAAGCAATACTCTTATGATTCAGTTGTGATTGCTATGGTATACTAGTTGTTTATACATGATTGAGTTAACATTCATATTGATTGGTTGTGGAGCACGAGTAAGCTATTGGAGAGCTTGGATGTGGTGTGTCTGGCTGGTGGGTAGTTTGGATAGTGAGAGACATAAGAGAATGATAAATTGGTTGTAGAGGATATGATTTGATCTTGAAGAGAAAACCCTAAGAGCTCATAAGTGATACGCATGTTATTATATACACTGGCCGCGTACATACGCGGGCTGTAGTGAGCCAGAGCACGTAAACATGCGGGTTGCACTACTGACAGGTGGCGTACCTGTTGTAGATTGATATCTGTTGAGGATTGTTGACTCATCTTAGTTGGTGCTGAGGGTGTAAGTTGAGTCTTACATTATAGAGCTGGTACTCTTGTAGAGTTGTACTCTATTCAATTGTTGGTGAAAAACCCCAAGGATTGTAGTCCGTAATAAAAAGAAAACTGTACATACATCTTGTGTTCTTTGTGTTCCTTGTGGTGATGACTTGTTGATGATATATTGCTGATATATGTTGCTGATGTGTGTTCACATCTAACTAGTTATAAATGACAACAATGAGTAATGAGTAAAATGTTGAATGCTAACTAATGAGTTTTGTGCAAGAGGGAAGTTTTGGGAAAAAGATCCCCACACTCATTCACCCCCCCTCTAAGTGTGGTAGGTGTGTCCAACAATTGGTATCAAAGCAGGCCTTCACTACAAGCCTTAACAATCTTGAAGGAGATCCATAGACACACAAATGGATGATGAAATTCCAATCCTTGACGAGGAAAATTATTCTACTTGGAGAATAGAGATGAGAATACATTTGAAGGAAATGGGAGAAACTATTTGGAAGCCAGCCATTGGTGGATTAGTTTCATTGAAGAACAAGTCAAAGTTTGCAGCTCAAAGGGAAGGAAAGAAGAATGATGCATTGGCTCTCAGGACCATTCTTAGTGGAATCTCAAGCCCTATCAAGGAGAGCATGGGACAATGCACTTCCACCAAGGATCTATGGCTAAAGCTAGAGGAGACATATCAAAGAAAGAAGGAGAAGAAAGACATTGAAGACAACTCCATCAAGACACATGAAGGTAAAGAATCTCCAAAAACTCTTGGTTGAATTATTTCTAAAATTGACGATGTTGGCAAAAAGGAAGATCTTGAAGACATTTCAAATGAATGCAAAGAAGCATGTGATGATGTTGACAAAAGGGATGAAGGTAAAGAATCTACACAAACCCTTGATTGCAATAATTCAAAATGTGATGATGTTGAATTTTTCTCTACAAGTGAAGAAGAAAATCTAGAAGTAGTTTGGATAAAATCAATTGATTGTTATCCCATGGAAGAAGTAGAGGAAAAACTATTGGATCTTAAAGAGAAAGTTGAAAGAGGTCTATATGAATATAGCAATGGCCACTATTATATAGACTATAGCTATCTTTCAGATAACACTAAAAAGTTTCTCAAGAAGAGTCAAAGGCACATCTTGAAGTTAAAAGAAATGCTCAAAGATAGTAGTAAGACTCAATTAGAAGAAAAGGAAAAAGAGATCACACGACTAAAGAATGAAAAAGAAGATATGAAGGTGGATGATGAGACTAGAAAAAGTTTTGAAACTATTGTCCATCTCAAGACCCAAATTAAAGAAGCCAAAAGGGTAGAGGAACTATTGAAGGATCAAATAAATGAAAAGGAAGAGTCATGTTGTAAGTTAGTAGCTGAAATTGTTGACCTTAGAAAGAAGGTAGAAAAGTCAAACAAATTCTTGAATAGCTCAGGAATCTTGGATGAGATCTTGGAAAGTCAAAGATCACCATGTGATAAATCATGACTAGGATACAAAGAAGAAGCTACACATGCTGAAGCAAGAACCTCAAAGAAGCATGAGGTAAGTCCATCAAAGAAGGAAGACAATGTTGCAAAACAACCATCTACACAAGGCAAAGAAAATTTCAAAAGAACAAAGCAAGGAAGACATCAAGAAGCTATTCTTGGGACACCAAAGCAAAGGTATGAAAGTATTTTTCATGGGAATTGTTATTCATGTAATGGATATGGTCACAAAGGTTTTGAATGTAGATCTTATGAAAGGAGATATAATGGAATATTTTATAACACCATGAGATGTTGGAGATGTGATCAAGTAAGACGCATTGTTGTTCAGTGTAACACCATGAGATGCTACAACTGTAGAGGATTTGGCCACAAATCCCAGGAGTGCTGGAACACAAGAAGAGAGTCCATGATGAGGACTTCACATAGCATGGATAGAATAAGGAATGAAGTAAGGAAGGGAGACATCTTTGAAAAGATGGATACTAAAAGCTCAAGTTCTGAGGAGAAAGGACATCTACAGAAGTGGGTGAAGAAGACAGAGCAGCCAGAACAGAATGAAAGACTGAAGGGAAGCTCAAAAGTGTCATCTACTGAGGTATACACAAGTGACAGTGGTGACAGTCGCGTACATACACATGCTAACCTTGAATAGGTCGCGTACATACGCGAGCTGTTGTGCAGCAGGTAGCGTATATGTAGTAAAGCCTTGGGAAAAAGCAATGCACATGGATTGCATCTTGATGTGGTCGTATAACTCTGTGATGCAGAGTCTGACATTGTTTGTTGCAGGTTTTGACACTATTTGCTACAGGTTTTCATGATTCTATATTGGATTGTGTAAGGTGATGATGTAAAATAAAATCTTATGTGCATGGCACTAACCCATGAACATGGTGGATTGATGCATTTTCTATTAAAGCACAATACTGGTTATGATAGTGAAGTTATGGCACCTTGGTTATGTGATATATCTTGATGATGTATTGGAAATCTTACTTGTTGAAAAGCTTGATGCATTTGGCATATGGATGGGCTACTGATCAAAATCTGGACCAGGGGTCTAAAATTTGCTCAAATTTCAAAGTGCTCAGAATGTGACGAAAATGGTGCCATTGCGTCCGTCTCGTTTTCCTGATTCCGACGGTATATTTACTTTCGCAAACGGAGTCCGTATGGAGAAGATATCACGATCTGTTCGTCGAGCCAAACAGGGAAAAATTTGATGCTGACTGTACCTGTCCGTACAGTCCGTATAGGACACGTGGCAGGTCCGTATGGTGACACGTGTCAGTCTGTACAGGACACGTGGTGGCTCCAGGGCGTGACACGTGTCATGCATTTTTGGACTTTTCGGCGTACGGTTTGGCCAATCCTGAGGTGACACATGTCACCACTGGAAGGGTGACACGTGGCACATGATGACATCAGCATTTGACGTGGCGACCGTACGATGACGTGGGCTAATCGACGGTTGAAAAGTGGTAAGTTGACGTGGCGGAATTGCATTGGTTTATGTTGGCGAATAGCGTGATGACACGTGTCCGGTTTATGGCAAATAATAAGGAGGCACGTGGCCCAATCCATGGGCGCCACGTGTCCCTTCATTTTTGTTCAATTTGGTTATGTTATAAAAGTTATGGAGGCCGCGGGGTTCGACCCCCGGACCTCCCCATAAGCCAAAGACGTCGCACGGCCTCCCGACCATTGGGCCACACAATGGTTCTTGGTAACAATATGTATTTGCATATATTTAAAGTTGGTATTTGTGTAAAAGGAAAGGGGGGTCGGGCCAGGGCTAAGCCCCGACCCGTGGGCACCTTATAACACATATGACCCAAACTTAAATGCCCAACTTTTGGCGTGCATTTTCATTGTAATATATTATAATGTATTGCAAATACATTGTATGTGATGTATGGGATAACCGTGTGTTAAAACCATGCGTGCAGGATTTGAACCTTAACACAAGTTAAATGTGCGCTATTGTGGTAATACGTTTGGTATTTGCACATAGGTTTGTTTCAAAATTGGTTCAAACAATTTCATTTGTGCCCGCCACATGTCAAGACCTGGTTCAACCTTTCAAACAGTTGGCCCTTTTTGTGCACGGGAGGTGGCCACATGGTCCCATGCGCCCAACACCTCCGTCCTCGGGGGCTCTAGTTTCCCTAACTGTTCGACAGATTGACACCAATTGCGGGATGCGCGCGTGTGCTGAGTTTAGGCACCGAAAACGCTCAGAGGCTGGGTTCATTGACCCACAGGTGCGAAATGGCGAACATGAGACATCAAGCTTGAAGGAGAAAAATGGCAGAATGCATAACTTCTTCAGTTTTTGACCAAATCAGGTGCTGTAAAAGCCCAGCTAGGGGTTTTTGGACGTTCTGAGTCCATTGGTGATGTTTCCACAGGCATTTGGAGACTTCTAATGTAGTTTTTTAACCATTGAAGTTTGAGGAAGCTTGAGGAAGCTTGAAGCCCTCATTGTTTGAGGCATTGCTCAGTTGAGCACATATCCATTTTCTGAGACTGAATAGTCATTCTTGACTGTTTATTATGCTCTGAACACATTGGGATAGGTTTCAGATCCATTGGAGGACTTTTGCAGGTGTTTTTGCCTCATTGAAGCTCAGGGAAGCTTGGAGGTCACATGTAGAAGAGGTCATTGCTGGATGAGACAAGATCCATTTTCAGAGTTCTAATAGTCAAATTTGGGGTTTTTATGTATTCTGAATCCAATGGTACAGCCTGTAAATCCATTGGAGTTGAGAAACAGCTTGTAAAAGGACATTTGACAAACTAATCCCAAAGAGCCAAGTCCATTGAAGGAGGCTCAAGGAGATGTAGCCCAGAGAGGGGTGAACTCCTTTATCATCTTGGTATTGCTGTGATTTTGATGTGTTATTTGCTGCGTTGTATACTGCTGTGTATTTGTTTATAACACATATTCAATCTTTGAAAAGATCATTTCCTCACACATATACATTGACAAGAAGAAGCCTAAACTTAACACATAAACCATCTTGCATATTTAAACACATGAAGCAAGGTCTTGTTAAGGTTTATTTTATTGAAGTAGGGGGTGCTTGCATAGCATAACAAGTCAGCCTTCTATTTTCAGATCAGGTTGGTATCAGAGCATAGTTTGTTTTGCTCATGTATTTTCCATTGATAGCTTGAGATTTAGCTGTTGGTATTGATGCAAGTTTTGTGTTGAAGTTTTATATCTTGCAAAGATGGAGGAAGATTCAAGCATGGATAGTTCTCATACATCTTCCAAATCTAAGTGCTTTGACAAAGAGATGTTTAATGCATTGCTAACCATGAAAGATATGGTACAAGAGTTGTGGAAAGATAGGGAAGAGAGCATTGTCCTTCAAGAGCAGTTGATGGCCATGAAGGAGGAGAAAGACCAACTTCTTGAAAAGTTGC
>ML807673.1:197800-225638 GCA_009831015.1 Picea engelmannii
CAAAAGGAATAGGGTCCAAGTTATTGTTAAAAATGGGCTATGAAGGTAAAGGGTTAGGCAAGCATGCACAAGGCATTGTTGAGCCTATTATTGTTGAAGAGAGACCTAAGTATTGTGGTCTTGGTTATGAACGAATTGATGGAACAAATTCCAAAATTGAGGAAACAAATGAAAAAGTTTCAAGAACAATTTTTGTTCCAAGTTCACCTCCTCAAGAAGGTTTTAAAGGTGAAAGTTCAAGAACTTTTGTTGAAAGTTCATTCTCTTCAGCATGCAAAACTTGTGTTCAAGATGAATGCAATTGTGTGAAACAAAAGAGTTGTGACAGCCATCATGGAAAGAACAGATTTGTTAGTCTTCAAAAGAGAGTTTGTAACTCTTCCGATTCACCTCCTCAAAGCGACGATAAAGGTGAATGTTCAAGGTATAAATCTGCCTATAACTCAGTTGCTTTTGATTATGTTAAGCATGATAAATCTGCATGTAAAAATGGAAAAAGGCCATGTACATATTGTGGTTTATATAACCATCATGTTTCAAAATGTTGGAGAAGAATGTCCACTTTCAGGAAACTTTCCAAGCAAAGACAACATGAAAAGAACATGCAAAAGATTTGCAGTCATTGTCAGAAGAGGGGTCATCTCATTGACCAATGTTGGACATTGCATCCAACCTCTCATCCACAGCATAAGAAGCAGTTGGATAAACAGATTGACAAGAATGGAAGAGGAGATTCCATCATTGAGGTGAGTCAAGATGATTCACAGGAAGACGACTTTCAGCAGAAGAATTTGCCATTGAGTTGGCTTGGTAAGAAATGGTTAGATTTCTTGAGTAAGTAAGGCTTGCATTTTTTCTGCAATAGATGCACATTTCAGCCTTAGCTTTTCACTTTTGTTGAAGTTGACAAGTTGCAACAGTTTGTCATATTTTGGTAGAGGCAAGTTTGCATGTGAATGCAATTTCTTTTGAATGCATACTTGTGTTGTACCACCTCGTCAAGAACATGAAAAAGAGGGGTATGTTGTCCATTTTATTACAACCACATATACTTTTCATATTCAGCTCTTATGCACCTACATGATTTGGGTTTGAGTACCTATGTTTCTACAGGAAGGAGAGTTGAAGAAGCTATGCACATGCATATGGTTTTGTGAGTGCATAAACAATGAACTTGATGCTAGTCATCATGAAAGACTCGTGATTGTCGCATGATTGTTTATCATGTTTTTCGACTTGTCATTTTGGAAGGTTGATATGTTTTACATGAGTCTCGACTTGTGTCGATTTTATCTTGACGACTATGTTGTGTCGTTCATGGTCTTCGACTTATGCTTAGTCGATGATGTTTGTTGGCTTGTAAGTCAATTTTGAGTACACTAAAACACAGGAAAACACCACATGATTTGATGAAGCACAAGATGCGACAGTTGCTTGAAGAGCAAAAAGACTTTGCTGTCATTATTTTTCAGTCTTGTATAATTCATTTTCAAGATTGATGGTTTTCTTGGCTTGTGACAAGATGTCGCAGGAAAATTTTGCAGCCATTGGAAAGCGGATTGTGTTGATGCCAAAGAGTTCACAAGAGGGACTTGATTCTCAGTGGGAAGGCTGGCAGTCTTCCAAGAGCAGAGAGAACAATGGGTCAACAGTAGCCAGAGAGCAGTGGTTGAGGGACATAGCCAGTTGCAGTGCACGGCATGTCAAAGTACCCAGGTGATTGTCGAAAAGACTTTTCAAGTAGAATCAATTGATATAACTTGAAAGAAGAGGAGTATTGAATCTCAGATCAATAATCATAAGCTTTTGTGGGTCCAAAAGCCTTTCAGTGGGAAGGTGTGATCAAAATCTGGACCAGGGGTCTAAAATTTGCTCAAATTTCAAAGTTCTCGGAATGCGACGAAAATGGTACCATTGCGTCCGTCTCGTTTTCCTGATTTTGGTGGTATATTTAATTTCGCAAACGGAGTCCGTATGGAGAAGATATCGCGATCTGTTCACCGAGCCAAACAAGTAAAAATTTGATGCTGACTATACCTGTCCATACAGTCCGCATAGGACACGTGGCAGGTCCGTACGGTGACACATGTCAGTCCGTACAGGACACGTGGTGGCTCCAGGGTGTGACACGTGTCATGCATTTTTGGACTTTTCGGCATACGGTTTGGCCAATCCTGAGGTGACACGTGTCACCATTGGAAGGGTGACACGTGGCACATGATGATGTCAGCATTTGACATGGTGACCATACGATGACGTGGGCTAATCGACGGTTGACAAGTGGCACAATTGCATTGGTTGATGTTGGCGAATAGCGTGATGACACGTGTCCGGTTTATGGCAAATAATAAGGAGGCACGTGGCCCAATCCATGGGCGCCACGTGTCCCTTCATTTTTGTTCAATTTGGTTATGTTATAAAAGTTATGGAGGCCACGGGGTTCGACCCCCGGGCCTCCCCATAAGCCAAAGACGTTGCACGGCCGCCCGACCATTGGGCCACACAATGGTTCTTGGTAACAATATGTATTTGCATATATTTAAAGTTGGTATTTGTGTAAAAGGAAAGGGGGGTCGGGCCAGGGCTAAGCCCCGACCCGTGGGCACCTTATAACACATATGACCCGAACTTAAACGCCCGACTTTTGGCGTGCATTTTCATTGTAATATATTATAATGTATTGCAAATACATTGTATGTGATGTATGGGATAACCGTGTGTTAAAACCATGCGCGCGGGATTTGAACCTTAACACAAGTTAAATGTGCGCGATTGTGGTAATACGTTTGGTATTTGCGCGTAGGTTTGTTTCAAAATTGGTTCAAACAGTTTCATTTGCGCCCGCCACATGTCAAGACCTGGTTCAACCTTTCAAACAGTTGGCCCTTTTTGTGCGCGGGAGGTGGCCACATGGTCCCATGCGCCCAACACCTCCGTCCTCGGGGGCTCTAGTTTCCCTAACTGTTCGACAGATTGGCACCAATTGCGGGACGCACGCGTGTGCTAAGTTTAGGCACCGAAAACGCTCAGAGGCTGGGTTCATTGACCCACAGGTGCGAAATGGCGAATAGGAGACAACAAGCTTGAAGGAGAAAAATGGCAGAATGCATAACTTCTTCAGTTTTTGACCAAATCAGGTGCTGTAAAATCCCAGCTAGGGGTTTTTGGACGTTCTGAGTCCATTGGTTATGTTTCCACAGGAATTTGGAGACTTCTAATGCAGTTTTTTAACCATTGAAGTTCGAGGCAGCTTGAGGAAGCTTGAAGCCCTCATTGTTTGAGGCATTGCTCAGATGAGCACATATCCATTTTCTTAGACTGAATAGTCATTCTTGACTGTTTATTATGCTCTGAACACATTGGGATAGGTTTCAGATCCATTGAAGGAATTTTACAAGTGTTTTTGCCTCATTGAAGCTCAGGGAAGCTTGGAGGTCACATGTAGAAGAGGTCATTGCTAGATGAGACAAGATCCATTTTCAAAGTTCTAATAGTCAAATTTGGGGTTTTTATGTATTCTGAATCCAATGGTACAGCCTGTAAATCCATTGGAGTTGAGAAACAACTTGTAAAAGGACATTTGAAAAACTAATCCCAAAGAGCCAAGTCCATTGAAGGAGGCTCAAGGAGATGTAGCCCAGAGAGGGGTGAACTCCTTTATCATCTTAGTATTGCTGTGATTTTGATGTGTTATTTGCTGCATTGTATACTGCTGTGTATTTGTTTATAACACATATTAAATCTTTGAAAAGATCATTTCCTCACACATATACATTGACAAGAAGAAGCCTAAACTTAACACATAAACCATCTTGCATATTTAAACACATGAAGCAAGGTCCTGTTAAGGTTTATTTTATTGAAGTAGGGGGTGCTTGCATAGCATAACAAGTCAGCCTTCTATTTTCAGATCAACTACACATTGGGACATGTGGTTGGTGAGTTGATCATGTTGTACATCATTGATGATCTATAGGTAATGTACATGTTTGGTACACTCATAGATGGCATATGCTTGATGATACTACACCATTGGTACTACTTAATTAGCACAACAATTGGCATTTATTTGAGATACATGATTGTGGCACTTGGTTCATGGTGGAGACATATCATGAGTGATATGATACTTGGTTGGCATATTGGTAGATGCACATGGTTGGCATATTGGTAGAAGCACATGGTTGGCATATGATTGATACATTTCATGGATGATATCTTTTGGCACATTGCATGATATGGTTGATGTACATAGGTATTGTGCATGACGAGCACACATTTTGTACATGATGTACTTGGTATATATTTTTCTTATGATTCTTTATTTCATTGTTGACATATCTTTTGCTTCATGATGCTTGGTATGGGATGAGTATGATGCATGAATAGGTCCAAAGATCATTATATGGTAGCACATTGTTCATCTTGCATAGAAGATAGGGGAGACATACCCATAGGGGGAGTCATTCTTCTTCCCATGATTATAGGAGAAGATATTTATCAGATCCATACATAGAAAAGAGCCCTTTATTTGAAGAAAAATCATAAAGTCATAATTCCAAGGGGAGCGATGGTCATAGGGGGGAGTATGAGTGATGTATTTTCAACATTACATCAGATTGATATCCCTTGTTCAAAAGGGGAGAGATTATTCAGTGACAACAAGATAGGAGGAGTAGCCTCGAGGAGAGTTCAAGCAAGGGGAGTAACCCCAAGGAGAGTTCAAGCAAGGGGAGCAGCCCCAAGAGGAGAATGGCCCTTTGCCATTGATGTCAAAGGGGGAGAGTTAATCACATTGATGTGATTGATGTTTATTGATTGGAAGAGATATTCACATTGACTATTGATGTAGAGCATGCCTTATCTACATGTTGACATCAATAATTGGTAATTGGTGTTGACATCAATGTTGGTATTGCCATCAATGCCAAAGGGGGAGATTATTGGATCATGTTGTCATTGATGCCAATGGTTTGATTGATGTCAAGTGATTGATTGATGTCAAAGTATTGATTGATTGATGATTGATGTAATGTATATGTATTGTCCTTGATGAGAATGATAGATGTCAAATGGAAACCAATTGATGAAGATGGATCAATGAGTTGTCATTGATACATGATGAAGATGGGTTCTTTGATATATTATGCATAGTTTGATGACTCATTATTGTCTTGTCATGATTAAAAAGAAGTAAAAATGGATGAACTCCAAAGTGGTCCCCTTATGGTGAAATCCCTCACGGGAAGATGCTTTGTGGTTGAGTTGTGGTTGAGAGAACCCATGCTATAATGTAGAATAATGAGATGAAGATCAGTGACTTTGTTGGTGAAACTATCCTATATGGATAGTGCTTGTCATGCCATTTCCGGTGGTATGTGGAATGTCACATAACTCCTCATAGTTTGAGAGTTATGACCTTACGAAGTTGGAGGACCCCTATATGAAGGCTTGAAGCCCCCAAGGTCAAAGAAGTTAAAGTGACCTAAAAGAATAAATCATTATTTAAATGATAAAGCAAAGTGACAAAGTCAAGGTGGATTATTTAAATAATAAAGAGAAGTGAAAAAATCAAGAAAGATTATTTAAATTATAAAGTAAGGTGACAAAATCAAGAAGGAATATTTAAATGATAAAGTATTGGAGAACTTTCTATTTATGGAAAGTGGTTAACCCTAAAATAAGGAAAATAGGTTAAGTGACCTAGAAATGGGTTAAGTGACCTAAAAATGGGTTAAATGACCTAGATGATGAAAGTATAAATAAGATAGCTATGGACTCTTGCAATACATCCTTTTTGTGGATCAATGGAGAGCTTCTTGTGAGAATATCTTTTGGAGTATTGATGGAGAGATTCTTGTGAGAGCTTCTTTGGTGTGGATCTCTTGAGCATGATTGAAGATCTATTCTGAGCAAGAGAGCATGAGGAGGATCTCATGGATGCATCAAAGTTTCGGCAATATCAGAGATCTTGATGGAAAAAGTCTCGGAGCTTCAGAAACCCTAGCTTTTGAGGTGTATGCGGGCTGTAATGGGTTAGGGCGTGTACATACGCGGGCTGTATGAGGACAGGGAGGGTACAAAGGATAAATCATGGAGATTTGTATTTGAGCTGATGACTGACAGTTGAAGACTGAAGCGGGTTCTATATTTGCATTCTATGGCTCAGATCTGTCACTAAGACACTGGTATGATTACATTATTGTCTTGATGGATAGTATAGCTTGTTGTGTTGTGAATGCTTTGGGCATTCTTGGTATGGCTGCTATGATGTGGTTTATGATGGTTGATGGAGTAAGAAATACTCTTATGATTCAATTGTGATTTCTATGGTATACTATTTTCTTATACATGATTGAGTTAGCATTCATATTGATTGGTTGTGGAGCACGAGTAAGCTATTGGAGAGCTTGGATGTGTTGTGTCTGGCTGGTGGTTAGTTTAGATAGTGAAAGGTAGAAGATAATGCTAAATTGGTTGCAGAGGATCTGAGTTGATCTTGAAGAGAAAAACCTAAGATCTCATAAGTGATACGCATGCTGTTATATACACTGGCCCCATACATACGCGGGCTGTAGTGAGCCAGGGTGCGCACACACGCAGATTGCACTACGGACAGGTCACGTACCTATTGCAGATTGATATCTGTTGAGGATTGTTGCCTCATCTCAGTTGGTGCTGAGGGTGTAAGTTGAGTCTTGCATTATAGAGCTAGTGCTCTTGTAGAGTTGTACTCTATTCAGTTGTTGCTGAAAAACACTAAGGATTGTAGTCCGTAATAAAAAGAAAATTGTACATACATCTTGTGTTCTTTGTGTTCCTTGTGGTGATGACTTGTTGATGATATATTACTGATATATGTTGCTGATATGTGTTCACATATAACTAGTTATAAATGAAAACAATGAGTAATGAGTAAAATGTTGAATGCTAACTAATGAGTTTTGTGTAAGAGGGAAGTTTTGGGAAAAAGATCCCCACACTCATTCACCCCCCCTCTAAGTGTGGTAGGTGTGTCCAACATATATGGCATGGACATTAACTTCGTAGAAACTTTCATATGACAAGTGTTAGCACTATGAATCACCCTCATATTGCAAAGAGGATAAGCCCAGTACCCATCAAATTATGTGTAAATGTAAATGAGTGTTTAAAGGTCAATTGGACAAGACTCAAAATAATAATGTTTTAACTCAGAAATCTGGGCTAGCATGCACAAGAAAATGAGATCTTAATTAACTTCAGTCAGTAAATGGGAGTAAAAGTGAATAGAAGGAAGAATTTATTGAGGAAGGTGTAAAGGTATGCTATTGACATCAAGTTTTCAAGCAACACTAAAGAACATCATAGAAGTACTATAATAAAACATTCATCATAATACAACCATAACAATCTCATGTGGATCATCCAATCATGAAAACTTCAACATAAAAGACAACAAGATGAAATAAGAGAAGCTGACTTATATTAATAAAAAATTCCCAAGTCCAATACATAACCAGAGAACCAGTCTACTTAGTCAAAAATATTATAATAAGGGAACCCAACTCAACCATTCCAACCTTCTTAATCATTTAGAGTATGTATTTATAACAAAAAAGGAAAGGCAACAACTAGAGGTGTGATCTGGCTTTCGTCCCCTAGTATTCTCCAAAACGGTTACCAATCTAACACCTGTGGTAACAACTCTTAACAAACTGCTACAAAATAGGAAACATGTTGGCAACTACTCCAACAAAAATTAAATGACATGTCTCCCTTGTGGCACATTCCTTTCCATTGCCAAGTGTCCTCCAGGGGTTGTATGTTGTCACCATGCTACCACCTGTGATCCTCGATCCTCTCTACATCATCAACCCCCCCAAACAGTGATGAATTCAAATCCCTTGATTGCATGTGCCAGTTCGTAGCGCCATTCAGTAGTGCATTGTGTAACCAGTTCTGTAGCACCCTTTGCAAAACCACTCTACACATTTCGTAGCACCTCCTCCAAAACAAGCTTGCAGTTTCCTTAGCGTTGATCTTGTGTAAAGACTGTGCAATTCCGTAGCACCCTTCCTGAAATATCTCTGCACATTTGGTAGCGCCATACCTCAAATAACCTATGCGGATTCAGTAGCGCCATCTATCAACTGTTCCTGTAGATTCAGTAGCGCCATTGCTGAGTTTAGCTAGGAGGTTACATAGCGTTCTTCAGAAACGGTAGTGCCACTCTGTATCTCTGCTAGGAGATTTCGTAGCATATTAGGCAACAAAATTGCAGAACATATTATATAGACGATTCCGCAGTGACATGGAACTACAAAACGTCTGTAATTTTTCTGTGTGATGAGACCAATCCTTAAAAAGCACAAAAAACTTAGCTGATAGGTTAGGAGCTTGTAGATGCCTGTATAGGTGGCAAAAATTATACTTCCTTGATCACTTTACTCTTGCAAAAAGAGACCACCCACAAAAATGGAGCTTATATCCCCCAACTATTTCATCAACCTAGCACTCCTCCTTGTTGCAGGAGAGCTTCCCTCTACCATAGCAGTATGTTTTTATTTTGCAGGGATCCTCTTCTTGACTGCAGGTATGCTCTTCTTCACTACTAGTTCCTCTCTTTCAATGGCAGCTTCTACCAGAACATTCAAGTTTCTCTGGGCTAATTCATCCTTGAAATGTTGCAATTCTTCCTTGAGCTTTCTATTTTGAGTCTGAAAAACCTTTGTTTTTCCTGTAGAGGTTCTTAAGTTTCTTATGAAGAGGAAGGGCTCTTCTTGCTACAAATATTGCCAGATCAAGGGTGTTATTGTACATATCCATGTGCTCCTTCATCTTAATTCTCTCAGATAAAATTTCTACTTTCAAATGAGCAACCTCATTCCTAGCCTCCCTGAGCTATCTAATCAGTGTTTTGAAAGTGTGATTACTAGGTGGAGTGCCGATGTTGATATTCTCAACAAGTTTCTCAATGGCTTCACCTTCATCTTTTTGTTGCACAGGGGATCTGTCTATCATCCCAATAGGATTTTCAATGCCTTTACCCTTATCTTTCTTTTTCTTTGGAATTGAAACCTTGGGTAGGAATTCTGGTTCAACAACCTCTTTGAGAGCTGATGATTTAGTAAAAGGCTTCCTGACTTTTATGCTAGCTGCTGGATCAGGTGAAGATAAATGAAATTTCCTTCCCCTCTTGGCTGTGGCTTTAATGGATGAAGGGAATTCTTCTAATTCAGGTGCAGGAGGAGGTGAAAAGTCTCCCTGTGGAGAATGATGAGTCTCCCTCTCAGTTTATTCAATTTCCTTGATGACTTATTGGTCTTGAGTAGAGGCTTTTCTCTTTCTCTTCCTGCTTGTTTCTTCTAGAGAAACACTAGTAGATGGAAAAGGACTCTGCATCTTAGACTGAGGAGTAGAGGCTATATCCAATTGCATGTGGGTAGAGATAATGAACTGTTCCCAAGGAATGTTCCTCTTCTTCAATTCTTCCATCACCAACATCCTGATCAATTAAGAGTGAAAAACACTAGTGTCCACAGCCTTGGAATCTATCATACATCTTCCCCATGCTCCTCAAAAGGTATAAATGGATATTCATTGCATATTTACCAGTAAAATGAAGCAAAATCCTTATATGGTACTGGTATAACATGTTAAACCTTCCCTCACACATAAAGTATCTCTGGACGATCTTCAACATTTTGTCAAAATATTCAACTAGATGGCTTCTAGGCACTCCCTTGGACAAATTGTGTGTCTGATAATCTGGTTTGAGGAATTCCTTGGAGAAAGAAGCATTTAAGATCATGGATTTAAACCACCTCTCACCAGTACTAGGAATCCCTGTGGCTACTGCAATAGAGGCTTTAGATACCTCAAACTCAAGGTCTCCTACCTTAGTCTTGATGCCATCAAAATGTAATGAAAATTGCCTTACTACTTCAGGGTGTCCCCTCTGCATGTTTTGGAAAAAAGAGAGGCAACCAATCCTTTGAAAAACCTCCCTGACCATTGGCTTAGCATCAAACAGGTGCATGTCAGAAGGTTCAATCCCGACCACACTCCCTCCCTTGTAATATTTCTTCTTTTGAGGTGTCTCCATGGGTAAAGACATGGGATCAAAGGTTGCAGTGAAGTGAGGGGTAAGGAAACAAACAAAGGTGAAGCTCAATGAGAAATGACAATGGCTAATGGATGCTCTCTCTCTTAGGATTTTTCTCTCACTCACCTTGAATTAAAAATAAAATATGAGTTAAGAAAGGCAGGGATGCACTGCTCAACTTTATGTCACTACACCATGGTCATCAAAGTTTTGGAAAGGAAAGGACTGCAATTCCCCTTACCGCCAACAGATATTAAGCTGAAAGAGTGATGATATAGTGAAATAAAATGCTAATGCAAGGGTTTTTGAATACCAAAAGGTAGCACTCTAATCCAAATAAAACACAACGCATGAAAACATGGGATATGTAGCATGGTTTTAGCATCTTCGTTTTGTAGCACAGTGTGCACACAAGGACCAGGTGATTGCACGGGTACTCAGTATTCAAGAGAAAAATGAATTGGCCTCTACAATAGATGAAAACTAGGTGACAATGGTTGCAAAGTCTGTGAGAAGAGAGCTATAGATGAAAATGGATGAAGGAGGGAGTAGTCTGCAACATCAAGCGCTACCAAAAGCTCAGGCAGGAGATATCTCAAGACTTTTCTATGCAATGGAGAGAGCTCACTGAATACCTGGAGAAGTGACTGAAAATGGAGGATCTGCAACCAGTTAGGAAACCTCCACGTCCCCCTCAGCCTCTAATTTATCTTTGGTAGTTGATCCCGTAGCACAACCTGCAACTGGTCTGAACTAGTGATTTCAGCAATGTCGAGCTTGAGAGAAAATTCAAATTCTCAAACCGTTAGTAAACTCATTAATGACCAGATATTCATATTCTCCTTTAATGAACAATGGCGCTGAAAACAAGGTAGATCATGACCTCAGTGGATTATGACAAATTATGGCAAGAATTAAAGGACAAAGAGTGTGCTACAGAAATTCCTAGTGAGTTGGTAGAGCCTTTTTCAAAAATTTGTTTTGACCCCCCTTTAATCAGACATAGGGACAACATGGCAAGGATAAAGGGTAAGAGTGGATGGAGTGATGTGTCAAGTCATAAAGATCATGGGATGGGTTATGCTTGATGTCAAGTCATGAGGTGAGTCAAAACATAAACCATAAAATGAACCTAGGCTTAAAATCTATGTGTGGTCAAAAAAATGAGCCAAAACCACAAGTCTTTATTTGTTCAAGCTAATCTAAGAAAATCACACAAAGAAAAATAAAGAAAACCTAAAGTCTAAAGGCTAAAAAATTAAACCTAAGGGATAAAAGACCCAAGGCAACTTTATGTGATAAGTAGAAACAAGCAGGAAGAGAAAGATAAAATATGAAATAGATAAAATACGAAAAGTAGAGAACAAAAAAATACAATCACACCATCCACCAATAAACACAAGATATGACCAAGGAAACCTAATACAGAATAAAACCTAGCTAGAAGATGAGGTTGCTCTACTCTCTTTTCTCTGGTATAGAAATGATGCAAGTACAAAGAAAGAGGCAATCTCTATGGAGTCGCCTTTGACCTGTGGCCTGTATGGCTACTAAAACATTTCTCTTCCTCTATTATGCTCACAGAATACCACTCTCAATTTTCTGCTTAGCTATGGAACAAGATACAATGCAAAAGAATGGAACCCCTTCTCCTCCTAGTGGCCTGGTATTTAACATCGCCCGATAGCCATCTACAGGTAGGTTTTTGACTTACTCAACCCTCAATTGTGATAGGGTTTTGGACCTTCTAGAATATTCTTGAAATTACATACATGGTTAGCCCCATATGCATGAGTAATAGGGGCTAATGTGGCATCCTCTCATACCATGTTGTTCAACAAGATAGGTCAACCTGCGGGAGGCAAAAATTTTGCATACGAGCTCCGATTAACACAATTTTTGCACCATTGGAAAGGTATCAATGTGTACAATAGATTCAAGGGATTTGAAATAAGTTTGGAAAGTTCTAACCCCCAAAATTTCCGTTTGATGCCTCAAAATAGCCCTAGAAGGTTCTAGACACCAATTTTCCAGATGGGGACTTTCCACTAAAATGGCCTTGCAAGTTGATTCCTCCAATTTTTTCCACTCTAAAAGGATCAAAATAGATGATAAACAATATAATGATCCAATCTATATCATGCCTCTCTATTTAGGGAGGATTTCGGTCCCCAAAATCCTTATTGAATGAGGTGAGGAAATTTTTCCTCTACCTTCTCCCTGGAGTACCACTTTGCTTTTCTTGGAAGTTGTCCTTTCAACCCAATTTTCCAAAGGTCATGCTACTCATGTCTTGTAGTTCTCGACCACTTCTGTAAAACTGTGTCCTCTACTAACTCTACTTGAGCATCTGGTGCTACGTCCTCTATGGAAGGTAGTACCTCCTCCTCCTCATGATCCAACATGGAAGGCTCATATAATTTGAGATTCTCCACATTCACTATTGAGTAAATGCGCATGTAGGGGCGTAGAATGAGTCTTTAGGAATTATCTCCTATCTTTTTCAATACCTCAAAAGGACCATATCATAGAGCCTTGATCTTATTACTAGGACCTTCTAGCCTTTCTTTATTCAGTTGTAACCATAATCTGTCTCCCACTCTGCATGTTATCTCTATTATGTGCTAGTCATGTCTAGCCTTGTACTTTTCCCGTGACTTCTTTAGTGTCTCTTGTACTTGAAAATGGATCTTCCTGATCTTCTCAATTTTTTTTTTTGCATTTAATTCATCTCCTACAAGGTCCTCTCTCACTCCTCCTTGTTGTCCATATACAACATCTAAGAGTGAAGGTGGAAAATTCCCAAAGCCAGTTTCAAAAGGTGACTTACCAATAGAAGTGTGGACTACTCTATTATAAGAGTTTTGTATATAGATCAATTTTTCATCCCAGGTATTTGGATGCTTCTGATTGTAACCCCTCAAAAGGTGTACTAAATTCTCGTTGACTACTTTTTTCTGCCCATCTGTTTGTGGATGTAATGTTGTAGACCTATTCAACTTAGTGTCCATATTCTCCCACAACATAGTCCAAAATACACTGATAAGTCTAGTATCCCTATCTGAGATGATGCTCCTTGGTATCCCAAAGTGCACCCAAACCTATTCAAATAAAAATTTTGTTTCTTTCTGTCCCTTGATGATCTTTTTAAAAGGTGCGAGAATGCGCATTTTGTTGAACTTGTCAACTACAAAAAAAAATAGTCATGTCCCTTTCATGTGGTTGGTAAAAATCCCATAAAATCCATGGAAATGGTTTCCCAAGGTCGAGTGGATATAGGTAAGGGATGGTATAGAAATTTCTTTCTATTACTGGGCTTGCTGGCACAACAAAGTATACATCCTCTAATATATCGTGCTACAACTTATTTCATTCTGGGCCAGTACACATACCTTTGTAAATTGGTAAATGTCTTCCCAACACCAAAATGTCCTGCAACCTTGGAGGTGTGAGCCTCTCTAATAAGCTGCAGTCGTTCACCTTTAGGGACATAGATCTTTCCAATATTGTAGAGTAAACCATTCTGGAAATGATAATCATCCTTAATGTCACCTTCTATATGAATTTGGCTCTGTAGTCACTGAAACACCTCCTTGCAATCCTCATCTTCTATGTATGCCTCTTTGTATGCATCATGGGTAAAATCCTCCATGTGCATCAAAGTTCCCAAAGATGGAATTTTGGATGTGGGTGGCTGTGAAAGCATGTCTTCCAAGTTATTTTTCTACCCTTCTTATACTTTATGACCAAATTAAATTACTGTAAAAACCCCATCTTCATGTAATGCTTGATTTGTTGTAAATTACTCTGGGCCTGGAAGTATTGTAAGGGTTGGTGATCCATGTGGATGATGGTCTTCTTGCAAATCAGATAGTGCTTCCACTTTTTAATATCTTGTACCAAGGCATAAAGCTCCTTGTCGTAGGTAGGGTAGTTGATAACCGTCCCATGGAATACTTCAAAATGATAGCATACATGCCTTCCTCCCTACATTAGTAATACTCCCATGGCATACCCACTTGCACCTGTCTCCACTTCAAAGGGATTCTGCAAGTTTGGTAGTGCAAGCATTGGTACTTGACTGATATTTCTTTTCATCTCATCAAAGGCCTTTTGCTGATTCTTCTCCCACTAGAAACTCTTACCACTAGTTGTTATCGTGTGGAGTGGTGAAACTACCACTGAAAATGAAGCTATAAACTTCTGCAAGTATTGTGCTACTCCAAAATAACTCCTAACTTTAGTGACATTTGTAGGAATTGGACATTTCATGATGGAATCCGTCTTTGTGGGATCTATCTTGAGCTCCCCTCCACTAATCACATACTCCAAATACACCAAATACTATTGAGAAAACTCACATTTCTTGAGATTGGCCAACAACTGGTGCTTTTTCAGAGTCTCAAACACCTTCATAAGGTGTAATATGTGATCCTCCCAGGTAGTGTTATAAACCAATATATCATCCAAATAAACAATAACAAATGAATCTAGATAAGGGCATAAAACATCATTCATTAGTCTCATAAATGTAGCTAGTGCATTGCATAAACCGAATGGCATAACCAACCACTCATATAAACCTTTCCTTTTCTTGAAGGCGGTCTTCCAAGTATCTCCTTCTTTGACTTATACCTAGTGATACCCTGATTTCAAATCCAACTTAGTGAAGTACTTGGCTTACTGCAACTGGTCCAAAAAATCATCGATCCTTAGTAGACGGTATCGATTCTTCAATGTAATATTGTTCAATGCCCTATAATAGATATACATTATCCACATCCCATCCTTCTTGGGTACAATTATGATGGGTGACCCATAAGGTGAGGTACTTGGTCGAATCACACCCTGCTCCAAAAACTGCTGCAACTAATTCTTCACTTCATTCGCTTCTATAACAAACTATATATACAAACCAATATTCAACAATGGGGAGTCTAGCAATAACTGTATTTCATGTTCCACATACCTCTTGGGTGGCATCCCTTTAGGATCCTTGAAAACTCCTCTATATTCATATAACAACTCCTCCAATTGATTTTTTTTTCTCTTTAGTACACCCCTCCAGAGATTCCTCCACTCTCATTAAATCATCATTAAATTGATTCTTTCTTAAGAGAAACAAAACACATTTATTACTAGAGCTAATAAATTTCTTGGCTTGGTTGGCACTTACCGGTGAGATATTTGACTTGCCTTTATGTGCGTTAATGATGTAGGACTTTCCATCCTTGATCAATCAATACCGGTTGGATCTCCGCATGAAGATTGCATCCCTCATATACATGTAGGGGATTCCAAACACTACTCCACATACGTCAATAGGTACTACATCCAATTCCACTTCATCAATATAATCAACACTTATACCAAATTTAATCTTACACTATTTTGTTACCTTTATTTCTGCATCCTTTTTTACCCAACCCAATGGATAAGGGTTAGGATGATCATGAAACTCTAATCCAAGATTGTTGAATAGATTTTCTACTATGAGATTAACATGTGAACTAGAGTTGAACAGAGCATCTATGTTGGTCTTCTTGACCTGAATCTTGATGTGGAAGAGCTTGGTCATCTTCTTCTCTTCCTAGTGATGAAGGTTTCTCAGATTCACCTCCTTCTATATAGATGTTTGACAATATTTTTGTCCACATCTGAGCTAATTTAAACCTCATTTATTGAATCTATGGCCAAAAGGTTCTTTTTCTTTCCGTCATTCTTGTGATTCTTTAGGTTCATCTCCATATATATTTTCCAACATTTTCCCTCGGTGTGGCCATCAATGATTGCAATGGTTGCTAGGATATTTAATATGATGTGCAGTAGCTATTGTCTTCTTATCTTTTCCCCCTTTCCACTTCCTCTTCCCCTCCTTGGAAGCTTCCTGGTGATCTTTATGCTTCAAATCATTTGGATACCCCTTATTTTGGCCTATGTTTTCTAGGTACTATGCCTGGACACATGCCATATCCACTGTCCTTCACTTGAAGAGCATCACCTACTTTCATAGATGACTGTGTAAACCCCCCATATACTTGATGAGTACAACTAGGTTCTTGGGTGAGATACCCAAAGATGATGGATGATGGGATTCTAAAATGACATCTTTTTATACCATCTTTTCCCTACCTTTAACCCCTTTCCTCTTACCTATACGTTGTATGAATCCATTATTATGTGGGCTTTAGAATTAATGTGTTTCCATTACATTTCTTTAGTACTTTACATGAATTTATGATAAAACATTAGAAAATGATCATATTTTCATTTATCTTTGAGTTAATATGCAAAGACGATGTGCCAGATAGGTTGTTGTGCAGAATGTGATATTTCCACAAGATGTATTTTGGTTCCCACTATTGCAACTCAGTTGCTGCAACTGCCACAGAGTTTCTACAACTCCTTACAACAACTGTTGCAACTTTGAACATTGCTGCAATTGTGGAACATTGTTGCAACTCTGAGCACTATTACTGCAAATCTGAACATTACTGCAACTCTGGAACATTGCAACAACTCCAAGCACTATTGTTGCAACTCTGAACATTGTTGCAACTCATAAGAATTGTTGTTGCGACTCTGGGATGGTGATGCCATTCTTGCTGCAACTCCCACATAGTTGATGAAACTCCTTATAGCAATTGCCACAACTCGTTAGGGAGCTAGTTTTTTCCGCAACTCGTCCAAAGAACGATGCTACAATCAAAACCTTGAACCATCAGAACTGTGAGCCAACACCAAAACTACGAGCCATTGGAACCATTTTCCATGTTTTTACTACTCTACACAACAATTATGGATCCATGCAACAATAATGTTAATCCAAGTAAATTAAAGATATGGAGATAATTTTGTGATTCCAAGACAAAATATTAGTTTGAGTGGTTAACCAAGAATCTTGGAATTCTTGAGCAAAAGATCTTGGAGTTATTTATTATTTGCTAATTGTTAGCAAAAGATCTTGGAGTTATCTATTATTTGTTAATTGTTAGCAAAATATCTTGGAGTTATTTATTAATTGCTAATTGCTAGCTGAAAACTATTCATAATTTAGGAAATTGTTGCAACCACTATGGATTTATTAAATCTATAAGTGGGTTTATTTAGATACTCGTTATTTCTAGTTTCCATTAAATTTATGTATAAAAGAGAGCATTCTCTCCATTATTTAGGGGATGAGTCTTAGAGTAATCTCTGAATGGCAATGTAATAATTCATTAAGTTTTTATTTTAATTGTAGTTTTATAATTTCCATAGTGTGTGATTTAATTAATTAATACAATTTATTTTCTTTTCGTATTTGTAATAGATTGATTTCTTTTGATTAGCTTAATTAATTTAATTAATTTGTGTTGTAAATGTTGATATAGAATAATATTAGTACTCTATTCTATTGAGGTAGGTCCCACTCCAATAGAACAAAGTGTCGTGCAGTTTAGGTAGCTTCTTTGATTTGTTGTTGCATAATTTAATTATGTAGTCATCTATTCATGTATGATTTCTTTTATTTACTTCCATGACTAGTTTCTTGATTCAATTTGTTCACACAATTAGATTACTCATGTGAGATTGTGTTTATTATTTTTCCCAAGGAAACAATCCATAATTTTATTTATAAGGAAATAAAATTACATCTGTATATGCCATGGGCATTCCTGTATCTTGTCTGAGTGGCAATAAAGTACTTCAAAAACATGAAACTGATCAAAAGTTACAAAAAATTTCTTCCTATGATTCCACAGTGTGTCTGTGGAGTGCCTATCACATATGAATATACATCAAAAAACCATATTTATTTGGTTGAGACTGTGCTAGTTTTCATTTTCAAATCTACATTCTTATACATTTCAGAAGAAAAGATGTAAAAGTTTCAATCAGAGATTGGCCCAAGTGTTGTGAATATAATCCCTCGAGCCATTCGAGCCTTCTTCCTTGATTTTCCAACATCCTTTATCCAGGTCCAGTCCAATTTTTGAGAGATGGTCTGCTTGTCGATTGTGATTCTTGTATACATGTGAAAATGATATATGAGCGAACTTTGTAGTGAGCCTCTTTATTTCCTCCAATAATGGAACCAATGTGTATAAATGTAATAAGTGTGTGCCTTTCATGATTTGAATAACAAATAAATAATATCCATAGAAATTCAAGTGATTGATGTTTTTTCAAGGGTCAGAAGTAGCAAAAGGTAAATAGCCATGAGTTCACCGAAGTTGTTTATGACCTCTCCTAGCCTAGCCGAGAAAGAAAAGGAATGGATTTCATATGTATAAATAATCCCCCCTGCACCTCCTATAGAAGGAGAGCGTTGGGAAACACCATAAAAAAACTCCCATGGAACATCTAAGTTGATGGTTGGAGGTGTTGTGATTCTTATTACCGAAGAAGACATGCTTTTTTGTGGATAGGAAGAGAAAATTTTGAGGCATTGAATGGTTGTATGAGCAATGGAGCCAGATTTTTCTTTGAAGATGGCATGATTTCTAGCTAACCAAATTCCCCAGCAAATGATAAGAGGGAGAGCTTTGAAATCATGATTCCAATGGTCAGTCATCCATGAGATTGTGTTTATATATTCATGCAATTAAGTATTCATGTCGGATTTCATTTATTCATTTGTTTCTAATAATTGATTGGGTTACATTCTTTTATGCCGTTGAATAATTTTCCTTAATGCAATGACTACATTTGTTGGTCTGAGTAGAAATATGGATCATCTTTGTGAGGATTAGATTAGAATAGTATTCTTTCTTGCAAGTGTGACATTTAATTTCCATGTAAGTGTGGCATTTACTTTCCTGCAAGTGTGATATTTACTTTTATGCAAAAATTTGTTTCAATTCTTGCAAGTGTGACTTTTACTTTCCTGCAAGTGTGATATTTACTTTTCCGCAAAAGTGTGCTTTCAATTCCTGCAAGTGTGGATTTCTGTAGAACCTTGCCAGATCTTGAGAATTGTCTATACTTTGACTTCAAAATTAATCGTTGATACTACAACCACATATCAAACTAATGGAAGAGCAGAGTGTAGCATGCACATATAGTGCATGGTAACTCGCAAATTCCATACGAGCCCTGGATTGATAATTAAATGCACAATATTTTTATTTGTATTTCTAAGAAATTAGAAATGTAATTAAAAATCTCATCATTTTTGGCGTCGTTGTCAGGGGGTTACCAAAGACACATTTTTATTCTTGCATTGGTTTGAAATTCAATCTAGCATTTCAATTCTTGCATTGGTTCAAATATAATTCTTTCATTTTTTTAGCATAACACATGATTGAGTTAATAAAATATTTTTTGTGGTGCTGTAAGAGCCACCCATATTACTAATCTCTCTTTTACAGGAAGCCTGGCATGAGGAAATAAATGCATCGACGAATGAAGAGAAGGATCCAAGGGGATGACAAAGCTTTCAAATTTGATTATGGAACAAGGCTGCACAAGTACCCTCCTAACACAAGAGCTGCGAATCCCTAGTATGAGCTGCTGCAACTACCAATGCTACAACTCTATGTTACTACGACTCTCACTACAACATCGTTGTTACAACTCACTATTGCTGCGACTTTGGTATGCGAGCTTTGCAAATAACAATTTTGTTATTGGACATGAAAGTAAAAATATTAGATGTTCTTTCCCATCTATCCTTCTCTCCTTCCTCCACTCTTATGACATTATTCTTTCTCATTCTTCATCTCCCTCTCTCCTCCTCCCTCCCTCATCCACTAACTCATGATTCTTTTCTTCAATGCGCCCAATATATTTGTTTTTGGGAAATTGTGTGTTAATGAATCAATGTTTAATGAATTAATGGTTGTCAGAAGCATATAATGATTTTTGAGTCTCCTTGGTAAAGTGTGGTTACATATCTCATCTCCTATATTTTCTTGGTGAAATACTACAACACTATAAGTCCTCAGTGGCAGGTTCATCAAAGAATGTGATATTTACATTGGTATTTCCTATATCCAGACTATTCTCCTAGAAAACTGACGATCACCGTGGTTGGGTGCCTAGGTGTCTTAGTAGATGTAAATATGTCCATAGGATGACCAATAGCTTAGTCTCTATAATCAGGTTGATGTTTGGCCTTGAGTACAACAGTTTACCAATCAACCTTATACTAGTGTTTGGCCCAAATGTACGACTCAACTGGTATATTGCTCCAAAATCATCTAATATATTTTAACCGAGTTTTCTCCATAGACCATGTTTCATCTTCTCTAAGTTTTTCTTGGTGAGTGAATTTCATATGATAAATAATGTAAGATTGATTTTTTTCCATCCCGTATCCTTACAATTCTCCTAGAGAACTAGCGAGCACCATGGTTGGGTACCTAGGTGTCTCGGTAGATGTGAATATGTCCATAGGATGATCAATGGTTCAATCCTTACAAGTAGATTGATGCTCAACCCTGGAGTACAATAGGTTCCTAGTCAATCTTATATCAGTGTTTGGTCCAAAGGTATTGTTGGTTCCCAACCAATATGTTTCTTTAATTCACAATATTACTACTGAATGATAGGAAAATCATCATTTGATTAAGCCAACTTCTAATTTTCTGCAATTTTTTTTTACAAATTTTCCAAAAACATAGTTGGATTCAACATTCTAACTGCTCAAAATTATGTTTTGAAACTCAAATCATTTCATATTTTAAGTAATGGGGAACTTTTTGAACTCTGAAAATGGTTATGTTAGGATCTCATTGCTATCATATTATTGATTTAGGTATTGTTCTTGCATTTTGATCCATGGCTTGTCAAAGTCATCACGCTCAATCTAGGCACTAGATGCTTGAAATTTTTGGTATTTGGATAACCTAATTTTAAAATCACATGCCTACAAAAATTCATGCATATCTAAATCCTAATCTAAGAGATATATCTTGCTGACCAAATTCTTGTAGCACAGGGACTTGTTAAAATTACTGAAAACATAGTCAGGACAAATCTGTTTTGAGAGACCATATGGCCATGATTTAAAAACCTGTTTCTATATAAAATATACCTTGCAATATAGTTTCTAACCCAACTTGAATTTCTCAATTTGGATATCAAACAAAAATGATGTGGTCAAAATACTTACTAGCTGTCAAGCATGAAAATCAAGAACAGATTTGGGACAATCGGTTTTTGGGAGACCTAATGGATGAATTTTGTAAACTTGTTTCTATGGCGTATTATAATATGAATCTAATTTACAATACAAGTGGAATCACACAATTTCTATATCACATGACAAAATTATGCCTAAAATACTAACTGCTTGTCCTAAATATGCACTGCTCAAACTTTGTTTCCTAGTTTGTTCATTGGAATATTTGACACATCGGTTCTTCTTGTTTTCAAAACCTGTTTCTAATGGAGTTAACTACATGAATATAATTTCATATCCAATTGGAATAATTTTTATCCTTCATCAAAAGAAAAATTTACACCCAAAACCGTGACTGTTGGTCCAAACTACAAATTAAAAACAACTCCGACACACATGATGTTCCTCAGCTTGTTTGGCATATAATTTTAAGGATTTTTCAAAACTTGTTTCTATAAAGGATATCCCTATGAATATACTTTATTTTGTCTTTGGAATTACTTCAATAGGATATTATACAAATAAGTTATCAACAAAACATTGTTGGGTAGTTTGAGGTGGTCACTATTCCACATGTAAACAAAAAATGAATTTCTTTGTTCAATCATTCTTTGGATCTAATTTATATGCACTATTTGTCAATTTTTGAATATTTCATGGGTGAATAGAGATTTATCACATCTCTTCTCCCATGATCTCATGTTTTATTGCAGGAAAGTGCTCATTTTTGTAGGTCTCAAGAGGATCAAGAAGGTCAATCCATCCACAAGTGATTCTTGAAGAAATTTTTTTATGACATTCAATAGGGAGATATTGAGCCCTTGAATTTTCCATGATTTGAAGCTCAAATTTATAGGATCTTGTTACAATGCTACTACTCAAGGAGTGTTGCAATACAATTGTTGCAACTCCCACGTAATTGCTGCAACACCTTACAATAGTTGTTGCAACTTGTCATGGAACTATTCTAAGCTACAACTCCTTACAATAGTTTCTACAACATTGTTGCTACAACACTTGAAGTTGCAACACATAAGGTGTGACACATTACAATTTATATTACACCATTGTTGCTACTCGTGTGTTGCTTCTCCTGTATTATCGATGGATCAATAACAAGATAAATGAAGAATTGGTTTGAAAAATAAGTCAAGACTAGTTTTCTGAAAATCAAGTTCCAATACCCCTGCTACACATGAAACCTGTTTTCTCATTCATCAGTACCATGGTATGCCCATGAATTTCCTCCTCCTAATTCAAAATAATTGCATGTTGAAGTTCATGAAATTCCTTTGATTATGTGGTTGAACTTGAAGCCGAATCTTTTCCTTATAATATATTTTGGACAACCACTACTATTAAGTCACATATTACGCCTCATCACTTCCTATTTCCTGCTCCGACCATCCCTAACCCATGCAATAAAGTGACTCAACTCACTTATAATGTTGAGTTACCTTGTTATCCCATTCCCTTCCTTAATAATTTTGATGATGAAAACCTATCTCAGGAACCATCAGACCTTGTAATTCTTGAAAACCAACTTGCTAGCAGGCATTCCTTGGACATTAAAATGTTTTTGACTGTAAAAACCCTCTAGGAGCAATTAGACAGATCTTGTGTGAAGACCAACTTGGTGACAGACAAGGTTTGCACATAAAATAAGAAATAAACAATTCCATCAAGGATTCTCTCTGAATAAAAGATCTCCAAGTTTCATTGCTCCATCAGAAGGTTGTTCCGGATCTCAGTCCACAACTCATATTGTGCTCCAAAGTTCTAAGCTCCACACTGCTCTTTCTTACAAAGTTTGTTACATTATGGTGGACCATAAGAAATTTCTTACCTCTCAGGATGATGTTGTAAACAATATGGAATTATTAGGTAAGTGCAGGTATGCTTCTTTTTATTTTATTTAATATGAGTTCATTAGATACTATATATTTGTATTTGGAAATCCACTTAGGCCTTTGTCCTTCTTCCTCATGTTTTTCCATTTCTCAAGGGTGGACAATTTCTTAAGTTTGGGGGAGGAATACAATCATATTTACATTCCATAAAATTCCCTCACCATATTATCCATCTCCACTCCAATATCCATGTATGGGAAGGATTCAACACTGAAAACAATAGAAGGCCTTGTTGCTGCCACATAAGAACCAACAATAAAGGACCTTGTTGCTGCCACACAAAAACCAACAGTAAATGAAAAAGAAGGTATTGTTGTTGCTCCACAAGAACAAAAAATAGGAAAATAAGTAGTTGAAGGGGACAACCAACATTTTCTAATGTTGTATATTTCTTTCCTAATCTGTAAGAATTTTTCATATCCACTACGTTAGAAGATGGTTTTGTGCAACATATTTTCCAGTAAATCATATCCCTTATGCAGATTAACACAACATTGTTTTCTTGTCATTTCCATACAAAAGATTCNGTTGCCCCACAAGAACCTACAATAGATGAAGCTGCTATAGAAGCCATTCCTACATGATGTCACACAAGAAGACACAATTTTTGGTATGTACAACAACAATTATCAATGTGTAAACAACAATAAGATTTTTTTAACATAAGAAAGCCCTATTACTGTTACACAAGAACCAACAATAGAAAGTCATGTTGTTGTTATAGAAGAACCAATAGTAGGTTACAAAATATCACCATGTCATGATTTATAATTTACTGCTGCTACTCCTATTATAACATTGTTGTTGTTACTTTGTTTTTTTATTATATATAATGCACATAATTTGATTTGTTTATATATTGAGATATGTGCATCATATGGTCATGATTTTTGGTGAGGAGAAACAATAAAATAGGACAAGAATTCTTGCAAAATTTCACATAAAACCAATTTTTCATTTGAGAGAAAATGGCTAAAGAAGCGTGCTGCTACTCGTACAACACTCTAGTTGCAACTCACATGTAACAAGCCATTTTATTATATCTTGAGGGACATGAACCAGATCATTGTGATTTTATGTTGACATAGACATTAAATTGGCATAAACAAAACCACCAAAAATCTCCTTAATCCAAAGTATCGTCTACATGAAATAACCATTTTTCAAATCTACTGCAACTCCCTGTGCAGGTTTGCTGCAACCTTACTAGAAATTTTTTAGGATGCTAATGATGATTTTGAAGGATGGTTCCTTATAAATCATAGCAATCATTTGAGGAAAATGAAATTTTTTAACAATAGAATAAAGGTATGGAGTGGAGAAAGAGAATTTCCCCTACAATTTGGCTGATACAAGGTACTGGGTTGAATGAGGACATGCAACATTTTTGATTGGGGGGAGATGATGGGCTCCAGAAATGGAATCTTCTTATACCATATTTTCCCTACCTTTAACCCCTTTATGCTTACCTATAGCTTGTATCAATCCATCATTGTGCAAATTTTAGACTTAATGTGTTTCCATTACATTTCTTTAGCACTTTACATGAATTTATGATTAAACATTAGAAAATAATCATATTTGCATTTATCTTTAAATTAATATGAAAAGACGATGTGCCAAACAGGTTGTTGTGCAAAATGTGATATCACCATAGGCTGTATTTTGGTTCCCACTACTGCAACTCCCACGCAATTGCTACAACTCCTTACAACAATTGTTGCAACTCTGAACATTGCTGCAACTCTAGATCATTGCTGCAGTTTTGAGCACTGTTGCTGCTACTATGAACATTGTTGCAACTCCAAGCACTATTTCTGAAACTATGAACATTGTTGCAACTTGGGAGCATTGTTGTTGTGACTTTGGGGTAGTGATGCAACTCTTGCTGCAATTCTTTGCAACAATTGTCGCAACTCGCCAAGGAACTATTTTGCGCTGCAACTCGTCCAAAGAACGATGCTACAATCAGAACCTTGAACTATTAAAACTGTGAGCCAACACCGAAACTATGAGCCATTGGAACCATGAGCCATGTTGTTACTACTCTATGTGACAATTATGGATCCATGCAACAATAATGTTATATCCCAAACAAATTAAAGAGATAGAGATAATTTTGTGATTCCAAGACAAAATATTAGTTTGAGTGGTTAGCCAAGAGTCTTGGAACTCTTGGGAAAAAGATCTTGGAGTTATTTATTATTTGCTAATTGTTAGCAAAATAACTTGGAGTTATCTATTATTTTTTAATTGTTAGCAAAAGATCTTGGAGTTATTCATTAATTGCTAATCATTAGCTGAAAACTATTCATTATTTAGGAAATTGTTGGAACCACTATGGATTTATTAAATCCATAAGTGGGTTTATTTAGATACTCATTATTTCTAGTTTCCATTAAATTTATGCATAAAAGAGAGAACTCTCTCTATTATTAGGGGTATGACTCTTAGAGCAATGTAATAATTCATTGAGTTTTTATTTTAATTGTAGTTTTATAATTTTTATAGTGTGTAATTTAATTAAATAATTTAATTTATTTTCTTTTCACATCTATAATAGATTGATTTCTATTGATTAACTTAATTAATTAAATTAATTTATGTTGTAAATGTTGATATAGAATAATATTAGCACTCTGTTCTATGGAGGCAGAGCCCATCCCAATAGAATAGAGTGTCGTGCAGTTTAGGTAGCTTCTTTGATTTCTTCTTGAATAATTTGATTATGTAGTTATCTACTCACTTATGATTTCTTTTATTTAACTTCGTAACTATTTTTTGATTCAATTTGTTCATGCAATTAGATTACTCATGTGAGATTGTGTTTGTATATTCATGCAATTAAGTATTCATGTCAGATTTTATTTATTCATTTGTTTATAATAATTGATTGGGTTGCATTCTTTCATGCAGTTGAATAATTGTGCTTAACACAATGACTACATTTGTTGGTCTGAGTAGAAATATGGATAATCTTGGTGAAGATTAGATTAGATTATTTTTATTTCCTGCAAGTGTGACATTTTATTTCCCGCAAGTGTAACATTTACTTTTTCTGCAAGTGTGACATTTAATTTCCTGCAAGTGCGACATTTACTTTCCTGCAAGTGCAATATTTACTTTTCTGGAAAAGTGTGTTTCAATTCCTGTAAGTGTGACATTTCCTTTCCTGCAAAAGTGTGCTTTCAATTCTTGTAAGTTGTTGTGCAGTGGAAGCATAAATTAACCATATTTCAATGGCACAAATTAAAGCACAAAGACAACAACAATCACACAAATTTAACACATCGATTTTACGTGGTAAAAACCCTATACATGGAAACATCCACGAGACAATGATATTTGGTTTATTTATCATTCAAGGGAGATATTAAATCAGCCAGACCAGGTTTACACACACTCAACCTCTCTTTTCCTCTTGACTTTACATGGATTTAGAACAACTCTTCATAGTTTATAAAACACATTACATTAATGTGGGTCCAAAAATTAAGGATTTGTTTCAACAACAAATTGATTTAAAGGAGCCGCTAAATCTGCTAAAATCCACAAAATCATGGGAAATTGGTTGGCATATCTCAACAATCTTCGCCTTGACAAAGATTTAATTGAATATCATTGTCCTATTTTGTTCATCACCTATGCTGCAAGCCAAGAGAAGACAAACACCATTGCAAATTCTCTAATAACACTGGTTTCGTGAACACATCTGTATGATTTGCTCGAGTATGGATTTTCTTAGGGATCACTCCACCTCCAACATGTCTTCCAAAATGATGCTTTGAGAAATATCCAGAGGTAAATATCCTTCTATCCAAAATACCTGCAAAATCTAAATTACAATTACCATAGACTAAACCACTGAAACCATTATAGATGACACTTGGGCCTCTAAAACTCTGAAGCACCCATTTCACTGTTTCACCTGAATTTTCCATGTGTTTGACAAAATCAAATAAATTTGAAATATCTTGTCTTAACCATTTCATCACATACAAAAAACCTCCTACAGAATTGACACACGGTATACGAGACATAACCTTTTTCTTCTTTATAAACATGACCTAAACTTGAAGAAAAATTATAATGGAAAGCAACATAGGTATTAATAGGTTTTAGAATGTTCATACTCAACTTCAACCACAACTTACCATGTATACCTTCTCCGTGTATTTCTGCGATCAAAATTTGTTTTGCTGCTCCTTGATCCTTTATCTGAAATGTCTTGTCCAACTAATCTTTTATATTACTAATCTCAACCATGCTTCATCTTGCAACGAGCATATAATCAATGAATAACATCAAGATAGTGAATGTACTATTAACAGTATAGTCATGCTTACCCCTTGAATTTTTTTGGCTCACCATGAAAGATTCAAACCTCTTGTACACTTGCCTGTGTACCATTAGGCCATACAATGAATCCTCTAGCATGCAAACAAATCTTCTGTTGTGATCTTGAAATAACCCTTCTGGTTGTTCCATACATACTATATATTTGTTAATGATGATCTTGTGGGAAATAGGATCCCACACATTACATCCCTTTACACAATCATAACTTGCAAGGATATAAAACAAGCAGAAATTCATAAACAAAGATTCTAAGTCTGGAAGCGATTTACAACTTACCAATACCTACAATTCTTTCTTGCTCATATGACCTTGTTTCTTCTGCCATAAACAAGAAGATACATATGTCACTTCATATGCCACTTTAGTATGTTACAG